>MU225611.1:1906485-1954090 GCA_018584345.1 Thuja plicata | reverse complement strand
CTCGGTGCATTAGTTAAACCAAAGGGCATAACCAACCACTCATACAAACCTTCCTTTGTCTTGAAAGCAGTCTTCCATTCATCACCTTCTCTGATTCTGATCTGATGATATCCACTCTTCAAATCAATTGTGGTAAAATATCTTGCTCCACTCAAACAATCCATTATATCATCCATTATCGGTATAGGAAACATATATTTCACTGTGATCTTATTTATTGCTCTTGAATCAGTGCACATTCTCTATTCTCCATTCTTCTTAGGTGCCAATACAACTGGTACTTGCACATGGACTCAAACTTTCCCTGATTAAACATTTGTTCAACAATTCATGAACTTGTCGGTTAAGCTCTTCATTCTCAGTTGGTGTTAACCGATGTGGTGTTGTGTTCAGTAAACTAGCTCCAGGAATCGGATCCATACAATGACTGATATCTCTCATTGGTGGCAAACCACCAGGTACATTATCTGAAATGATCTCCTTGTACTCAGTGAGTAACTTCTCAACTTTTGTAGGAATTTCCTCTTTTGCATTCTTACTTGGTTTGTTAGGAATCAAAGCATAACATATATCATTTCTTTTCAAATCCTTAACAAATTGTCTACCTTCCATCAAACAAACTTTCACAGATGTACATATCTCACCAATAGATTCTTCAACCAAAGATAACAAGATTTGTTTCTTACCATCAACCCAAATAGAATATATATTCAATCTTCCATCATGTATAGCATGTTTATCATATTGCCAAGGTCTACCCAACAAAATGTGACAACAATCCATAGGCATAATATCACACAACACCTTATCATAATACTTTCCAATTTTCAGATTCACAAAACATTGTTCACTCACCATTAATGTGTGTTCATCCTTGATCCATGAAACCTGATATGGCTTCAGATGCTTCATTCTTTCCAATTGCAACTTTGTGACCATTTCCTCAGATGCCAGATTCTTCGAGTTTCCACTATCAACAATTACCTTCCAAACTTTGTCTGCAACTCTACATTTGGTTTTGAACAAACTTTTCCTAACAGGATCTTGCTTATCTTTCTCACTCCATAGTATCCTTCGGATCATGAGACTTCCTTCCTTCTCAGCTTCATTCAGTGACTCTTCTTGCACCAAAGCATTTCTGCTACTACCAATCTTTTTGCTTGCATGCATACACTTAAAGGATTTATGTCCTTCCTCACCACGATTGTAACAAGTTATTTGGAACCCTCTTTTGTTATGGCCACCTCAGGAGTAATTGCCTCTTCCTCGGTATGAACTTCCACCTTTCCATTCAGTCTTTCCTTTGTCTTGAGATGTGTCTGAAATTGACTTGTCTGGTTCAGATCTACTGTTTTCACCATAAGATCTACCTCTTCCTTTAGGGAATCTACCACCTCTGCCTCTTTGTCTTTTTTCATATCTTTTGTTCAATTTCTCCTCATCTTTTAGGGAGAACTAATATGCGTCATCAATGCTTTCCATCTTGACCAAGCTAATCTCATCTTGTATAGAACTTTTCAATCCATTTAGATACCTTGCTACTCTTTCCACCTCATCTTCAACATATCTAGATTTGATGTCCAAACTGTAGAATTCTTCAGTGTAGTCTTTTACCAATCTATCTTTCTGCTTCAAACTTTGCATTCTCCTAATCAGGTTAATCTGATAATCACAAGGTAGAAACTTGCCTTTCAATTTGTTTACCATCTTATACCATACCTTGATTTTGTCTTTACCTTTCTTCTTTCGATCCAATTGCAGATGTTCCCACCACAAGGATGCATGACCTTTCAACCTTGTGCTTGCAATCTTTCTTTTTTATCCTCTGATACATTCTCATATTCAAAGTACTTTTCCATCTCGGTTATCCAATCTATCAACTCATCAGAATCCAAATTTCCACTATACTCAGGAGGATTAAACTGAGGTGTGGATTTCAAACTTGTCAATGCTCGCATGAATCTCTCTTCTTCCTGATCCATAACAGGTGCAGGTGCAGCTTCGCCTTGCACTTCCTCCAATTCATCATCACTAACATCTTCAAGATGTCTTCCTCTGCGTTGGGCTGTTTCAACAGCTCCCAATCTTGCAGCCATCTGTCTAAGCATATTAGCTAGACCTGGATCTGCATTTCCTCTCCCACGAACCATCTTGAATCCCTCTGCAATTGTAGGTCAGATCGCAATCTACTATCCCACAACAATATCAGCAACTAGGGTTAGGGTATACAAGAAGGAATCTTGATCTCACCTTCTCTCTGATACCACCTGACGCAATGAGGGTTAGTACTCAGGGCCTAAGGCACTCCCAAGCACCAAACCAGCTTGTAGATACAACAATGCAGAAGCAACAACACACAAAGTGAGAGAAGAAACGACATAAATCTTTATTTAATTGATCAAACTTATTACATGTCGGGCTGTAAGGCCTTCCCGGTTTCGGCCATATACATTCAATGAATTACATAACAATCTTCATACATGCGAGGTCACAGACCTGCCTTTCAATTTCTCAACAGTTAATCTTCCATCCAAATCTCCTATCCTCCTCTAGGACTGATACCTCTAAACTAAAACACAGAAACAAATATATACAAGAGTCCACCAAAGAGGTCGGTGCTCAACTCCTCAAGAGAGACCCAGATTTAGGTCCACACAGATCCCAATGAGAGACTCCACATTAGTTACGCCACATAAATTAAATGTAGAAGTCGGCTAGATCAGGATAAACAACTCGGGAAGAGCATCACCGAGCAACAACAACCACTCCGTAAAAGCATATCCGAGCAATAGGGACGAATCGGTAAGAACATACCCAAGCCACAGAAAACCAACTCGGTGAAAGCATAACTGAGCAACATAAACCAACACATACCAAGACCCGTCGGTAAAGCAAGACAAAAAGAGTACCCGAACAACAGGGTAACTGAGCACTTCACCGAGCAGCCTCCAAACAAACTAAAGAACAAAAGAAAACATATTTTTGGTTGAGTAGGATTGCCAAGGACCCAAGATGCTCCTGCATCATCATCATCATTCTAAGGGCTAGAAACAATATGATCACCTACAATCAAATGATTGGGAAGGGTATTCCACCACCATGTAGTTGAGCCCACATTCTTGCAAGGAGAACAAGGACAATTAGAAGCAATTGTCTAGTGGCAAAGCACCATCTTCAATGGGTGATAGGCTCTCATAATCAAATAGTTGAATCCACAAACTATACTCAACCATCAAGACAATATTTCCATAAGAGCCTTGGAAATTTTGATGTTTACCAAAATACTGGCAAATGTAAGAGTGGTCAATGTTGGATGTGGTTAATTCAACCTTAAAAAGCTGAAAAATAACATTGTTGACATCCTCGTAGTAGTGAACTTCCTAGAATTGGAGAGGGAGACTAGCATCCTCAACCAAAATGGCACAATATTGAGGTATTTTGTTAAGAGAGTTGAAAGTGAGAAACCATGATTTGAGAGAGAATGTTTGTCTCACAACCACAACCTATTATCCAGCACCAAATTGAAGTCATTAGGAGTTATGAAGTTTGCAATAAAGAAAACCCTAGCACAAGGAAAAAGCTTAATTGTGCCTTTAAAGAGAGGCCTTGACTTTAAAAATCATGTATGCAAGTTTGGGAGGGAAAGCCACAAGTTGTTTAATCAATAAATCATACTTTGACAAGAGTAAAAAAATCATTGTCAATCACGTCATTCCCACAAATCACATCGAAAGCATTATTAATTTTTTTAATTTCTAAGAATTGTTTATTTTTATTTATTTATTTTTATCATGGGTAATTTTTTTTACGTACTATGAACATGAAAGTGGAGTTTTGAAGGGCCCTCTTTTAACAAAGTGAAAAAAAGATCTAACAAAGATATGCAAACAACATCATGGAACAATAATGCAAAACAAGGTTAGCAAAACAATAGCAAACCAACAATCCTCCATCAACAAGGATAAGGATGAAATAGACATAGTATACTGTACAAAACATTAGTACAAATAAGTCATGGTGGCTTGAAGCTGGATTGTTTAAAGGAAAATTTGAATCCTATCTACCATCTTATTTATAGTTTCTCATTATGCTTCTTGGTTTGATCCATCATCCTATTTTCCTTAGTTGCATTGACGGTGAATGTTAGGACACAAATGTAGGACTAAAGGCATGAGAAACAAGGAAATCATTATTTTGACCCTTGCTAACAATAACCTTTTACTTACAAATCTCCTCTGAATGAGACTTGTCAAGATGATATTTGTGCTCAAAAGAGGGGCTAATCAAATTAGTCTTTTCCACAAGAGGTCCAAACATCCCCATGATGCATCCTATAAGATGATCTTCCACAACCAAAGCACTGGAAGGCTTATTTTGAACCTTTTGCTTCATGCAACTTTGCTCTCATCTAGAGGTACTACATTGAATTGTAGCATACCCAATAGACACAAAACACCAAAGAATACTCATATATAATATTTTGCGCCCATATCCCTATCTTTGATGATAAGGTGATTGAAGAGGGTAGCACCTTATCTATATCAACAATAACACCAAACCATGCAAACTCATGTGTTTTCTAGATTTGATCATCTTATCTACAATAATAAGCTTACAATCTTGACCAATCTTCCTCCCAAATTCCAACAATAAACAAGGTAGTCTTGTAGGCACATAAAAAGTCCTAATTAATCATATTCTTTTTCTATTAAGTAAATGGATATCATAATCTATTTAATTAATTCATGTAATATTGTCCTCTATTAAAATTCATGTAATATACTTGATCTATTTAAATCATAAATAAAATCACAAACATTTCTATTTCCTAAACTTCTCAACTTGTAACTCCCTCCAACCCCACTATTTGCATACACTTGGGAAATGTGGGATAAATGGTCTCTAACTACCTCCAACCACCTCCTATAATCCCATACTTCTCCCATAACCTTTTCTTCCATTAGAGGACAACCATAAATACATTACCCCTCTTGGATTAAAAAACCCCTTAAATCTTTGTTTGTTTTGCATCAGTAATATCTCTGATATCTTTTATTTCTTGCATTCATCTCTTAAATTCCTTCGTTTTTCACAATCTCTTGTGCAATGTGCTATGAGAGAAAATTCATTTAAAAATACAAGATTGTGTTGATAAGAAGGCAATGGAATGAGGTTTCTTTGTGAATGCATGTGTGTTTGATAGATTTAGATATTTTATGTTTTGCATGTGTGTTTATTAGAATGCCTCCATTGTTGGATGTTGGAAAGATCTGAAAAGATAGATCACATATTTCCCTCATCTACAAGTTTAACCCAAGTTGTACCACTTGTGTGCTTTTCTTTCTCAAATTAAGGCTCAGAGTTGCTCTTTTAAGAAACAAGCCAATGCTTTCAAGAAGCCATGGGCCTCCAATATTTAGGCTTTGAGCATAGTCTTCATGGAAAGAAAAAAAAATATGAAAGAAACATTTGGACTATAACGAAATCTCCATTGAATCATGAAGCTTTCATTTTCTCTAGTAGCGAAAACTTTAGTTGCGAATATTCACCAATTGGCGAATAGTTTGCATTGCGAATTTCAAAATTGGCGAATAAGTGGGACCGAACAGGGTGGTCGGATCGTCCCAACTTTATACATTTTTGGTCAAATGCAATTCAATTTGCCATCATTTTTATTAATTAATAGTATCGATTTAAAGATTTCACGAGTAGAATCTGCATTTTTCAAACTGTTTATTTAATATTTTTGCCGTAATTTTGGAAGTGTGTCTTACTTGACAACCATATTCGCCAATTAGCCATCAATAGTTCTATTTCCAGAGGACCTAATTTGCCTGGAATTTTCAAAAGTGTGTCTTAATTCACTGCCTATTCGCCAAGACTATTAATCGTTCAATGTTGTGGGAGTATTGATTTCACAATTTCTTTTATATGTCCATCCCATTGGACGGTCCATAATTGCCTAGGAAATTACAATGTATATGTTTTGTCGAGGTTTTATTCACTCTACATTTACGTAAGACGTGTTAGAATTAAGTGGGATTCATTAAATACTTGTATACTATTCAAAAATTCCCGTTGAACTCGCCAAATATGGATTGTTATAAATACAATCAAAGATCATATTTATTTTTACACAATTCGATCCGTTCTGAGTTCTCAATTCGGATCAATAGCCAAGTTTCAGACCAACAACAACCATTGCTACATTTCTGACTACTATTGCTACTCACTAAGAATCTGAAGGTAAGTGATCATTTTTTTGAAGTGTTATAATATTATTCAGCTCAATCTGTTTGCAATTTTGAGTTCATTCTTATTGAGTGGGGAGACCTTAGACATCTAGATTGTAGGCCTAGGGCCAATGAATCTTATAGTCTATTATTGCTTTTTTAAACAAGTAGATGGTTTTTTGCTGCCTTTATTTTGTTGGAGATGTCAAACAGGAACAAGGGTAAGACTTGTGAATGTGGAAAAAGCCAAGAGAGGCCAACAAAATGCAAAACCTTAACTTCATACATTTTTGGTCAAATGCAATTCAATTTGCCATCATTTTTATTAATTAATAGTATCGATTTAAAGATTTCACCAATAGAATATGCATTTTTCAAACGGTTTATTTAATATTTTCGCCTGTAATTTTGGAAGTGTGTCTTACTTGACAACCATATTCGCCAATTAGCCATCAATAGTTCTATTTCCAGAGGACCTAATTTGCCTGGCATTTTCAAAAGTGTGTCTTAATTCACCGCCTATTCTCTTAATTCACCGCCTATTCGCCAAGACTATTAATTGTTCAATGTTGTGGGAGGATTGATTTCACCATTTCTTTTATATGTCCATCCCATTGGACTGTCCATAATTGCCTAGGAAATTACACGTATATGTTTTGTTGAGGTTTGATTCACTCTACATTTACATAAGATGTGTTAGAATTAAGTGGGATTCATTAAATACTTGTATACCATTTAAAAATTCCCGTTGAATTTGCCAAATATGGATTGTTATAAACACAATCAAAGATCATATTTATTTTTACACAATTTGATCCGTTCTGAGCTCTCAATTCAGATCAATAGCCAAGTTTCAGACCAACAACAACCATTGCTACATTACTGATTGCTATTGCTACTCACTAAGAATCTAAAGGTAAGTGATCATTTTTTTGAAGTGTTATAATATGATTCAGCTCAATCTGTTTGCAATTTCGAGTTCATTCTTATTGAGTGGGGAGACCTTAGACATCTAGATTGTAGGCCTAGGGCCAATGAATCTTATAGTCTATTATTGCTTTTTTAAACAAGTAGATAGTTTTTTGTAGCCTTTATTTTGTTGGAGATGTCAAACAGGAACAAGGGTAAGACTCGTGAATGTGGCAAAAGCCAAGAGAGGCCAACAAAACGCAAAACCTTAACTTCATACTTTGTCAATGTTTGTGGTCAAAATGATGAAGGTACATCATCACCACTACAAGATTCACAACCTACACCGATTAATGAAGATGGTGGTGAATGTGATATCTCATATGACAATGAAGAAGTTTTTTTGGTAGATACCTAGGGTAGCGCGAATGAGATAATCGACTTGGGTGACAATGTCATAGATGACGATGATGTACAAAAGGGGAAAAAATCCAAATAAAAAAGTTGGGAATGGGATATGTTGAGGAATTCTCAAACTGATTGGAGGTCAAAGTATCCATTCATTGAACTAGTGAAAAATCCAAAGACAGGTGAGCCTCAATAGAATGCAGGTGTAAGAGCTGTAATTGGAAATATAAAAAGGACAAGTGGTTGCAGCTAAAAATTGACACAATAGAAAAACATATCGGTAAAGTTTACGAAAATCAAATCATAGATGGAATTGAAAAATCGGTGATAAGATGGAAAACAAAAGAGCAATGTTAGCATGTTAAGAATGCCTTAGAATATGATGTGCATTTGAAAAGACGGGAAAAGGTTGTTGAATGTGAAGGTTCTATTGAATCTATTGTTGGAAATGCAATGACAGTTAAACAAATGAGAAAAGTTGTTCTGTTAAGAGTTGTTTTTTATATTTTTAGCAGAGGGCGTCCTTTGACAAACTACCTAGAAATTATTACTTTATTACGTGCTTTTTGAAAGTTCCTAACTTTTTTAACAGTCATTGGTCAGTAAACAATGGATGTGAATAGGCAAGTTGTCTTGCTGAGGTTGAAAAACAAGATATAAAGAAAAAGATAAGAGAGTCAAATTTTATTGCATTGTCTTTAGACGAAGTTATGACAATAGATAATATGTCTTTGGTATACATGCATGTTTATACTGTACAAAATTATGTCCGTCAACCTCATCTACTATGTGTTACTAAAATGAAGGAGAGGGCGACAACATAAACTCTATTTCAACTAGTTAAGAGTTCTTTAATTGAATATGGAGGTATGGATGAATTGACAATTGCCAAAAAGTTGGTATGTGTAGGAGCGGATGGAGCTTGAATAATGCAAGGTCATAGGAATGGTCTTTGCATAAAGCTACAAACTTTGTGTTCACCCTATATGTCTGTGATTCATTGTATGGCCCACAAATGAATCTAACTTTTAAAATTGTGAGAAAGTATCCTCTAATAACAAATGTTGAATATTTAGTCAGAAAGCTCTATTCATACTTCTATCAAAGTCCCAAACAATTTTTGGAATTTAAAAATTTTGCTAATGGAATAACTAATGGGAACAAGCTTCTTAAGGATGTTGATAGCAGATGAATCTCCTTGGATGGATCAACACATTGAGTTTATTTAGAATATCGATCCTCGATTGGAGTAATGTATGAACATCACCACACAGTAGACAAAGCTCCTGACCTACTTCGTAGGTTAAGTGATATAGAGACAATCTTAACTTTAGCAGGTCTTATCCCCATGCTAGAGAAAATGAACCTTCTTGTGAAAAATCCCAAGAAAGAGCTATGTATATTGTAGAATATGCTAAGCTACATAAATTGACATGCCTCACCCTCGATAATCTCTATCAATCACAACAAACATTTGTAAATGAAAAAAAATGTTAGGTGGCAGACACAGACAAATTTGAACAATCCTGATATTTTTTTATAGATCAATGCAAATGAGAAGTTATGTGTCAGTGCACGCAAATTTGAGATACTGATGCATTACCTTGTCATGGTCACAAAACTAGAAAAGAACCCTAAGAAGCAAGAAGTGTTAAAATGGAAGATTTTAGCAAGATTGTTGAGTCTGTAATTGCTTCTCTGAAGAAAATTGCCTATTTTGTTTCCTCAAGGATTAGAAAACGATTCCCTCTTGTGGATGTACTTGAGGCCCTGTCTATTGTGTTTCCTCAATATTGGGAACTCAACAATGCAATTGATTATCATTAGAAGCTAATGCTTTGATAGGCCAATTTCGCAAATCTGTATAACTCAATGGACAAACTATAGATGGAATTTTGAATGAAACTATTCTTAGAGAGAAATCAACCCATTTTGCAATAACTATGAGGGAACAATATCAAAAAATGGAGAGCACCCACCAAGAGGGATCAACAACAAAGCTTTAGACAATTCTAGGTTAGGGTGAAATTTTGTGTGTTTCAATGTCTGAAATTTTCAAACTTGTTGATTTATGTAAAAAATGATATTGGGTTGGGTGGAGGATGAGAGAATTTTCAGTTCTTTGGGGTTCTTAAAATCAAAATAACAAAAAAACTAAACAAGAATTTGAGAAATTGCTTGAGGTTATATACATCTAGGTATGATGTCAAAAGTTTTCCTTATGAAAGGGCACTTGTAATTTGGAAGTCCAAATGTGAAAGAAGAGGGTTGGGGAACACTTCAAACCAAAGTGGGACAATTGACAGTGACAAAATGAATGGCAGTGACACATGTACATGTAATTTTGAAATGCAGTTAAGCCGAGGTATGCATAGTGAAGAAAACACTGACAAGTATCAAGGAATCTCTCAATTTGGTGATAAGGATGATGAGATGATTTGAGAAGTTTAAGATATTTAGCACTAGCAATTACTAGTTATTAATTAAACATATTACTATTTTTTATCATTCATATTACAAAATCCTAAATATGGTTGATGACATTTTTTGACTCAGTGAAACTCGGGGACTCGCACCCCCACCAAAACCTCAAAGTACCCATCCCTGGGACATCCCCGTACTAGGTATTTGGAGTACCCAAGTATCCCCACCTCCTCCATTCTGCAACCACACCACCGCTAGGACGAGTACTTGAATTGCAATTTGAATTTCAATTTTTGAATGTTACTATTGGGTATGTACTATTTTACTATGTTGAATGTTCAATGGTTCGGGTCCGTGTTGCAATTTTGCTATGTCCAAGTATTTCAATTTGGTATGTTATACTGAAACATCATTTCATAACTAGCACTTCAAGTTCCATATGTATAGTATACAACCACCCCCTTCCCCTCCTGCCCTCTCGCCGCCGTCCCCTCACCATCCCAAAATTGAGGCCCTTTGTCCCCCAGTCCTGGAAACTTGTCCTAACGTCCCGATGTCGTGACGTACCCCAACACCGATGTTACATTATTTTGTGTTTCTGTCGATGTCATTTATTATTGATATGCAATTGCATTTTTCAAATTTCTACTTATAGATAGAAAATAGCGTAATAACAAAGCATACATAAATCAAAAAACAAAACAAAAAAAGAAACAACACATAATGCCTTGCTTCTATTTTAAATCATTCAATTCCAAATTGTTCTTGCATATCCAAACCACACTTTAACATTCACTGTTAATTATTTCAAGCATTTTAATTTTTTCCTTAAATGAAAGCTGACATATCTCAGTATAGTTTGGAGGCAACAATATGTCATGAAACATTCTTTTGATTCGTCAATGTCATTGTATCATTAAATCTTGTATAACTCAAAATATCAAACTATAACACCTAGGAGTTTAAAACACTATTCTATTATGCCTTATCCGATAACATTTTCAAAGACATATATTATGGGTCATGACCTTGGTGTTCCTTTTATAGAGTAAGAAATACAACAAGCTACAACTCATTTACAAGCATTAGATTTCAACAATAAAATATGTTATTCTTAACTAATCTCTAGCAAGCCATGGATTCTTGCAAGATTTGTTAAGGCTGATGTGGGCCCACACTGGAAAGTGACATTCTCTTGGCTCATTAGAATTTGTTTGTATTCATAAAACAAAGTTAATTCAAGACATGAAAATTACGATATGCTTGAAATTACAAACAAATAAAAGCAGAAAACCTGAAAGAATTTGGGAATATAAGCAAGGCATGAAGGTTTGCGAGATTTGTTAACGTTGATGTGGGCTCACACTAGAAAGTGACATACTTGCCTATGGTAAAGAATGACCAAGGCATTGAAATATCCTATCTAATCAGAATCTGTTCGTATTCATAAAATAGACTTAATTCAAGCCATGAAAAATTACAATATTCTTAAATTACAAACAAAGAAAAACAAAAAACTTGAAAGAATTTGGGAATATAAACTAACAGTACATATTATGAAATCATTGTATCATTTTTGTAGGTTGCTCCACTCTCCATCTGATGGAAGTCCAATTTGTTGTAACATATGGCAAGTGACCTGCAAATTTGTTAGCAATTCATAATTGGAAGAGGACTTTGACACCAATGTTTCATTCAATGTTGCATTCAAGGTTATCAAAGGTTCGATGTGACCCTTAAAGCTCGTCTCACTTGTGTCATTAGGAAACATGACCAAATCATACTTCATTTCTCCCCCATCTTCTTTTTGAAAGCATCATTTCCAATGTATTTATTTGTTGTGTCAAAACTCTTCGGCAAACCCAGATCTCTCAATTTATGTACCTTTCCATGTAGCTTCGTCATCTTTTTTGCAGCCTTATCCAGACATTCATGTGCTTCCCGTAGTTTCGTACATTTTTGAAAGATAGATGATGTTTTTACTGGGGCAGTAATGCAGTTGTGTATTTCATTTGATGTCAAATATTTTCCATTGTCTTTGTAGACTATTTGCAACACTTGTTTTGCAATTTTCTCTCTTGAATAAACGTTTTTGTTCTAAGTAATGTGCTCATTGAGCTTCCCATAATGTACTATTAGACTTCCAATCAATTCAAGGTACCGACACAACTGATCAGTCCTCTTCATTATTTTCCCCAAACTTTTTTCTTATATACTTGTTGTGACCTATTCACACATCACCCATTAATAATGGGACCCCTATCTTTTTTCTTTCTTGGCCTCTTTTGGTTTTGTGTTTTTGGTAGCTTTGGTTTTCGTCTCCTAAATTCCCCTTGTTTCAATGAGAAGTGGTGGTCTTGTTTGGGTCTAGGGTTAAGTTATGTATGTTGGGTATTAAGCACTAAGTAATGCATTGAGAGGGGGGGAGGGGGTGAATCAATATATAACCAATTCTACAATTTAAACTAATTCTGATCACTGGTTGCAAACAAAACAATAAACTGATTATTTGATGCATTAACCATTATAGTTGATCACACTCATAAGTTCATAAAATAGTAAATGAAAACCAAAACATCACAACCATAACACATGTGAGACACAAATTTTGGTATCGTGGAAACCCTTGTAAGAGGGGAAAACCACGGTGGGGATGGAACCCACAATCTTCTCTACTGTAGTGTGGAAGGTGCCCTATGAGAGTCTTACAAAAACTCTTTTTGAGAGTTATACATTTGTGAGAGATGCCTAGTACACTATTAGATGTACAATGAAGACCTTTGAAAGTCTACCTCATGTAAGGATTAAAATCTACAATCTAGAGATTCACCTTGTGAAAGGATTTAGAAACTAAGACTTGTAAGAGTCTATCTTGTGAAAGAATTTAGCTTGCTACAATTGTCAGAGAATAACAATTGATTGATTTGTAGTAGCACATCTTGCTTGTAAGATCCTTTAAGCCATGTAGCTTCTTGTACTTCCATGCTATCTGTTTCTCAGACTTCTCCTTCCAATCTCTCCACAATCTCATGTACTGGTCGTTGATTAATCTTTCTTTCTTTTCAAAACTGTCTAACCTCTGCTCTCTCTTATTTTCCTTCACAGATAATCTTTTATTAGTTTCCTTACTGTTTTTGCCGCTTAACCAATACCATTGATTTTGCCTCTGAAATGTTTTCCTTTCCTCTCATTCAGTTCACCATCTCGAGAATTCAAACTTGCTTTTTAGGTCATTTTACACTTTAGGTTCAACTCGTTGTAGAATGTTCCAGATCATCACTAACCTTAAATAAAACCATCCATTTAAATAAGCCAATAGAATCTTGACAACTCAAATAACCTTCACAACAAACTTCACCTTGAAATCTGTGTGGATCTGTCGTTTAGCGATCACATAAATACTGTTGCAGTGTTTACTCCAGAATAGTGATTAACCATTTAAATCCAAATAATATATTAACATTTAAAGAGTCGGTCGTGCATTTCATCTATAACATATTATAATGAATCATCTTGTAAAACCGCTCCTCATAATACTTCAATCTGCATATTCATTCATCAGAATTTCATCATGTTGTTATGTCACTTAGCCAATTTTAGGTTGTACAGATCAGATTCTTCGTTACCGGTTGATGTCAATTGATATGATAAATTGTTTAGTGTGTTTGACCATCAATGACAATATTTGATCAGACAGGTATCATTGTTTGATTATCTTTCCCAATTGAGTGATAATGCCAACAATGTATCCTATCTTTCAGTATTCCAATTCTAAAATGCTTCCTAAAATTTGAGTTTTGAACTTGAATCCTGTAGATAAGAGCTAATGGGGTTTCAGGTCTTTATGACGCTATTTTGACATGTCGGGATATCAATAAACTTGTCAAGGTTCAAAATTCTCTTGCACTCAGTAACGCAAAAGGTGAAAGCAAGGCAATGAGCAGAATTAAGAGCACCTCATAATGGTCAAATCTGAGGACCATTCCTAAAGGATAATAAAAAATGAAAGCATGAAGAAAAGTACCAATACGATGTGTTCTTAGTCATGAATGCTGAAATGGTTGACTAAGAATGTACCCCAAAATTCAAAAATGGTGAAGGGTGAAGGTTTCTTTCCCCAATATTAAAATGGACTTGAAGCATGGTTCAAGGCACTCAAAATTTTGACAAAGGAAGTCAAGGGCGTTCAGTACAAATTAATTTCTCCTACCAGTTTCTAGTTGCAAAGTTCTATGCCAGAAATTCAAAATTCAAAATTCATTTATAAAGATCAAAGTGCGGCTTCATATTGACAAGGAAGGGTTACAAACAAGTTTCTCCTCGGTGAATAAAAAGATCAACCCGAGCGCATATTCTACAAAGGCATGAAAAATAAAAAAGATAAAAAAAATCTGCCAGTGGTCTTGTTTTGCGCCTCGGCGCACTTTTCATCGGATGGGGAAAATAGCCAAAAGAAGTAATCCACCGCCTATGTTAAAACGCAGCCGAGCGCTATTTCCATGGTGCGACGGAAAATTAGAAAATCCATGGACCCCTCCCAAACGTGTTCATGCGTGAATCAAACGTAGTAAAGGAAAACATCAAAATAAAGACATCTGTTGGCACTCCCAAATCGTGCCAGCAGCGCAGATAGCATTGAATGAAGGAAACATGGGTTAAAACTGCTCTGTCGCAAATGAGAAATCTTGCTACTACTCACTGCAGCCTATGAATAATCCAGTGAACAATGGATTCACAAAGCCAGAGATTTTGTTCGAAATGGGGCCGCGGGTGTTGCCCTGCCATCAACAGAAGAAAAACGATGAGAAAGCTAGCAGCCCACGAATGTAAGAGGCTTGAATAAACACAAGGCGAGATTCCTAGAACAATAGAAGCTCACAACGGCAAACAATGGATTCTCTGATGACAACATATGTTGCAGCGCTCAGAAGCAGGAAGAAAGTTTTGGCTCTACCCCTCCAACGGGCAGCTAGTCAAGGAATGTGTAAAAATTTGAAAAAATCCTTCACCAAGCCAAAGCGTAGGTCACCGAAGTCAACGAAACTTCTCTAAAAACAAATTGCAATATGAGACTAGTACATACCCTACCTAATAGATTTGAACTTGTGACCTCTTTTTAAAGAGAACAAGTTTTCCATTACTAGGCCAACTCAAGTGTACTCAAGTTCTCCCTTTAAGTACACAATTCCTCGACATAGAATACTCTTAAATGGTAAAAAGAAATCTGCCCAAGGTCACCTTGTTAGCATTAATGGGAAAATAATAGGTTTTTACCAACAAAACAAAATGGGGAGGAACTTTAAAAGTGAAATATTCCATGTATAAAGACCAATAGTGCCCCAACACTAAATACGTGAAGTCATGGAATTTTCTAAGTCCAACACTTTTGTGGAAATGCACTCATACACCAAGGTTTTTAGTTGGGCGCAAGGGTAATTAAAAAGAAATAAAGGCCCTTCACCATAGTGAATGTGTGCTAGAAAGAAGTTGAGTTGGGTAGATGGAATTCATAATGGAATGGTCATTTTTGAATTCGAAATCTATTAGAGGTTTGTCGCAATAAGTTCAAATCCAAATCAAAATGGTAAAGTTTCTCTCAAATGCAATTCATGTATAAAATGAGAATTGAAAGATAAATCAATTTTAGAGATTTAAATTGAAATTAATTAAATATTAAATTTTAAATTTAATATTTAATTAATAAAATTTTGAAGAAAAGATGGCAAAATGAATAACATGATTTTTTGGATTTGAAGTCTAAAATTAATTAAATATTGAATTTTATTTAATATTTAATTAATAAATTTTTTAAAAAATACAAAAACAACTTGAAATTGAATTAACTTCCTCATGAAGTTAAAAGCTCCAAAATGGGCAACTTTCTAAAAAACATGACAAGTGGAGTTTTTAATTAAGGGAATCTTTGTCTGGATTGGAAGCTTGGGAAAAACAAGGCAAATTCCTAAATTTAGTCCTCAACCATTAAAGCGGCTTTTCAGGATTGAAGTGTATAAAAGAAATCCTTCACCATTTCATTCTCACACACAGGTTCTGAGAAGCAAGTTGAGAAAGAATATGAAGATTTATAAAGTTTCCAAGAGGATTCTAAAATATTTTATGAAAAACGTGAAATTTTCGAAGAAAGAGAAGTGTGTTTCTTGAAAAGCTTGAAAAGTTTTCTCTAGTTGGGAAAATTCAGAAGAAATTGTGAAATTCTGAGAAAGAAGAAATTTCTACAGTAAGTTTGAAAAGTTCGTGAAAAAGAATAACTTCTTGGAGGAAAGAGAAAATCCTATTCTGGAGAGAAAATGGAGAATTTTGATAAATTTTCCAAATTTTTTTCCTTCTTGGAGAAATTGTGTTGTTTTTTCCATGTTCATGCATGTACTTATGTTCGTTTTAATTTCTATTTTGCAGGAATGGCAAAGCCCAGAGGAACAAGTATGACAAGGAAGCAACTGATAAAGAATGAACAAAGAGGATTTTATCCAGAATCCAAAATTATTTCAAAATGTGAAGAAATTGGAGATACCAACCTCGGATGCCTGGACATAAATGAATTCCACAGAAGAATGTTTGGATACAAAGATCATCGGCCAACACATTTGGCCACCCAGATTGTAAACAATGGCATTGTAGTTGCAATTGGCTTTCTTCTAGCAATTCAACATTCTGAGTTGATTGTAGAATGTGTAAAGCACTACAACCCTAGAGACAAACCAATTAAGTTTTCAGATGGAAATGTCATTGCAGACCTTTCTCCACTAGCTATCGCAGAAGCATTTGGAATCCCTTCTTACCGGAAGTTGGAATTGAAGAAAAAATAACAAGCACACAAAGTTTTTACTGTCGAGGTTTAGTATTGTGAGAACATCATAAATGATAAATGGTTGAAAAAGAATAAATCCCACCACTCCAAGTTGCCGAAGGAGCTGGTATGGCTCAATTTTCACAGAGAATATAATGACTTAGTCATGATGTTGAGCATGATTTTTGGCATGTCACAGTCCTATCTGTTCGAATACTAGATGTGGTACTTTGTTAGGCAAGTAGTTGAAGAGCATAACCATATGGATTGGGCGTGATTGATCAGTGACGACCTGAGAAAACAGTTGGTGAATCGAGAGCAATCAAGGAAATTTTATATGAGCTCTTATGTCATATACATGTTGGCATGAAATATGAGGTATGATGGATTGCGGTGTAAGGGAACAATCAGAAGTGACACTCCACGTTTGAAAGTACACAAGCGTTACCCTCAGTTGCATTTGCAGTCCATAGATGATTATGTCCGAGTCAACGATGCCTCTGCAATGTGTATTGTAAGGACTTTGCATAAAAGACTACATGTAAGGCTATCATTTGGGGCAATGAAGTTGGTGGAGAAATATGGAGCTTGGTTCGTTCAATTTCCTACTTTCTCCTATATCAGAGTTCAAGAATTTTTAGCGCAGCCATACAAACTCCCACGATACCCCACTGATAAGATGGTCCTCATGGAGATCACTCGACAGCTGACGGTTTATGATAAAATCCAAAAGGGAAAGAAAAAGTTGGGATTGGAATTCATAATCTCCATAATAGAAGACAAGGTTGAAATGTGTCCATGCTTGAAGGCAGCTGAGAGATCATCTGATGAACTACATTTCTTCCATCTTCCAATTTTTCCAGGGAGGACAAATTATAATCCACCTAACAAAATCAAAACAATGGCCGGTGCAAGATATTAGCACAAGATGCACCTTGAAGATTTTCGGGAAAATGTTGCGGGTGAAAATGAAATTAGGAAAGTGATGTATTCCAGATTGCCACTCAATTTTATCAGAGCATACAAGATATTCTGAGTGCCTTACCAGATAGGAGAAGATTTGAACGTGATACATAAAGGATACAACCTAGAGAAGAAAAAGGTCATCCATCCCTATGACTGGTCAAGGAATGAGATTTAAAACATTGACATATTATCTGCACCAGTCTTGGATTTAACAAATTGGGGGATTGAACAACAATTGGACAAGCTTTCCATGCCAAAGGGTGGTTGGACATACAAGTTGATGGGTCACTTTCCATTGAGAGATGAAAGACCACAACAACCCTCCACAGATAGAATGGAAGAAGGAGAAATCCCATCAAGAGGTGTTGAGCAAAGGAAAAGAAAAAGATGTTGCTCAGGAAGTGCAACAAAGAGGTATTTGTATTGAAGAGCCCCAACAGAAGACGTAGAGATTAGGAAATGTACCATCCTCACCTAGCCAAACTCTAAGTTTGCAAGAGATAGACCCTTTTTCCCAAGGGAGAAGCAAAAACCACCTAAAGAAGGTTAGAGCAAGAGCATATGACTAGGTCAGTACAGGATAGAGAAAGTAGCAATGCATATGAGTTGGCCCAAGTAAGAAACATATAACAGGACGTTGCCATTGAGGAGAGTCTTGGTGCCATTTTGGAAATGAGAAATGATGAAAATAGAGGAACCTGCCGCAGAGGAAGGAGTTCCTGCAACATAGGTAGAAGTAGTAGCTCTAGAAACAATGGTAGAAAGTCTTGTAGCCGAGGAAGAAATTGATGTAAGGGCAGTGCAAAGGCAAGAAAAATTGATAGCTCTGAATGATCAGGGTGTTGTCATTCCAAAATGGCTAAGGAAAATAATACATATAAGTCAAGAGAAGGAGGTTGACCCGGCACTTGAATTGCAGGAAATCCTAAACCGAGTCAACTAGTCGCAGGAGAAAGGAAAAGCTAAGGAATTTGCAAAGGTAATAAGAGGAGAATCTCGATCCAGACTCCTACAGTTTGCAACTCCGATAGTTGATAAGAAAAAAAGATCTGATTACTCCAAATGAGTATAATGTGATGGAGATTGATTTGGGCCATGCCTCCCGAGAAGGTATTGGAATAATTTGATGATTCTGCACAAGTAGTGAAGGACAAGATGTGGAAAATAGAGAAGTATCAGAGGCAGAAAGGTGAGATCAAGGCCTTGTGTGAATACATCAACAACTTGCCTCATCCGGTGAGAGAAGAAGGTCCAGCCTTTGTTCCTCCTCCAGTTGTTCTAGTTGAATTAGTAGAGGGAATTGGTAGGATCGGGCAGATTGCTCAAGGTGCAGAAGTTTAGATAGAGGGCATTCAAAATGAGGCATTTAAGCATGTTGAGGGCTTAGTTCATATTCATGACAGAGCACTAGCCGTCCTCTCTAGAATACAATGCATGGATGAGCCATGGGAGGATGAATGCATTTATCAAGATGGGGTTATCTCAGATGTGCAGGATTTAATGGAGACTCCCAAACAGATTTTGATTGATGGAGGAGTTTTGGGGGAAAGGGACGTATATGACTTCCTTCGATGGTACAGTGCAGTGATCATGACCAAGGACATGTTTGAACAATTCACAAATGAGTTTGCTCAGTTAAGGAGGATAACATAGAACATCAAGAAAGGGATCTCTAACACAATTGTGTCCTTGCTATCACAGAGACTGGCAGAAAATGAAATAACAATAAACAACCTAAAGAGGAAACTGGAGGATTTTTTCTAGTTGAATTCCTTCGTAAGGGATGACTTTGAGAATTTCTCCATTTTCTTGAATACCATGCATACAACTCAGGACTAATTATTGGATTGGGAGGACAACATGAGAAAATTTGAACGAGCAATGGAGGTCTTGGAATACAATCATGAGTCGGCACCGAGTTTCAGTGTGGATGAGTTGGAGACAGTGTTGGAAATATTCCAAGCGTTCAGGCGACAAGGTCAAAGGTAGACTATTCTTGGAAGACATGCATTTAATGCATAGTGGGCATGCTTAGTGGTCATTCATTTCACCCCTCTTCCTTAAATTGCATGTGTAGTGGACATTTATTACTCACCAAGATGGTGTATTCTTTTTGATTGGTCCTTGTAGTTATGCTCATTAACATAGATTCTCTTTTCTTTTCCCTAACCCTAACTGGGCCTGAGGTGACAAAATTTGGGTCATCAATTATTTTTTTGATTCGGGCCACCCGTTGTATTTCAGGACCTATATAAAGGCCTCATTTCTCATTTGTAAGTAGTGGAATTCTAAGATTGTTGCTAAGAGCTATTGACACAATAAAATTTTCATTGAAGTTTGGTGATCATTTGATGTCTTGAGGCTTTTTATTCTCTTATTCCCTCATTTAGTTTTGATTTATTAGATAAAGTTAGATGAAGTGTTTTGATTTCAGTGGAGAATGCAATGGTATTTTGATAAATTCCTTGGTTCATAATTTTGATGGTTTACTAATTGTAAGTCGTTGTGCAAAGTTAGCTTGAACCTCACCTCTATGTGTGCTTAACTTCTATCATTCAACATACATTGTTCATTCTAATGGTGTTCATTGTAATATGAAAATCAATTGCATAACCCCTTGAATATTGCACTGGCTCATGTGTAGTTGTAGTTTAACTTGGCGAAGCGGAGCTCCTTTATTTGGAATTTATCCACCAAAACAGTATTCATTGTTATTATTACCCTTACGAGTAGATTAGAATTTTTGAACCCTTTCCTATTTTTTTCCTGCATCTTCCTGAAACCCCCCCCCAAAAAAAAGTGTTTCATTGCAAAATCTAACGATTACTCCCCATCTGGTAATGATCTAAAATCAATTTCAATTTTGCAAATGTAAGGCCCTCGTGATTAACAACAAATCACATCAACCATTGAGCTTATCCACGATCAAGAACTAACATTAAAGGAACCTTGGAATCTATTGTGTGATCTTTCACAATCTTAGCACACTAATGATTTTGATCAAGAGAGGATAAGATATATCGATATTTTGTTCTACTGTTTGGTGAGTCATAAAACGCCCATCAACAATACCTCATTGTTTGTTTCCCAAATTTGTTCAATATGTCTTGGGAAGATATAATTTCATTTTTTGCCTTTTGTAGCACTTGTGTCAGACTTTCACTATTTTTTCTTTCTTTCTTTGCTTTATCTTCCCATTGTTTTGATTTTTCCGTCTTATGGTCCAATTGGTTTTCTAAATTTTTCATTGAGGCAACAACATTCTCCAACTTTTTATACAATTGAAATAAAGAGGCTTTTTCATCATCAAATTTTTTGATTCTTTCAGCCAATCTTTGCTTCAGTTCATTCAATTCCACCTTCATCTATTCATTCTCTATACTTGTAGATGTAGAAGCGGAATTTTTTATCCTTTTCTATAATTTACTACTTTAGTTATTTGTTGCTTTCCTCTTTTCTTTCTCATGTTTTAGGTCTGCGTGTAACTTTTCTATTTGTCTCTCCAACTTTTTCTCTCTGTCTCCAACTTGAGCAATGATGTGTACACCACTTGGTTGGTCTTTTTTGACACATTAATTTTGTCCATGTTTTTAACTCTAAAAAAATCCATTTGGATGTTGCTAACGTGAACTTTATAGGGATTCATCTGACTCTTGAGTTGATTTTGACTTTGAATTGAGGGCATAACAACCATGTACTCCATTTCTTTTTTGGGTCATATGTGGGAAATACCTTGTTCGATGTAGGTTGATCCTCTAAAGATGCAATAATTGTAGCCCTCATCATTAGCTTCTTATTTTCATCATTCTTATTTGCTCTGTCTCTAAATTGACAAACGAAAGTAGTGTAATAAAAATCAGGGGTTATTGACGTAATTGAATGTTTGAATGGTGAAATAAAACTTGTAGTGATGTAGGTGCCTCCATTTATGCATGAGGTTATGACTATTGTATTTTGAGGATTAGCAATACCCATTCTTAATCCTATCCCACTCTCACTTACAACTGGATTTATTGGACTCTTTTGAGGGGTTTGTTTTGAAGCTGCAAACAATACCTTTGCAGTGGAAATTGATGGAGTTGGAGTTGTACTAGTTATTGTTGTCATATCATTTTACTTCTTCACAATGCCTTGATCATTGGGGTATCTTCTTCTATTGGCCTCTTGTGAGTGATTTCTTGTTGTTGCACTTGTTCACAACAACTAGTACTAGTACCCATGCCAACCCCACCAATGGAAATAACACTTGATTAACCACCATGTTTTGGTTGTGATTGAGCCTGAGTGTCTAGATTTGAAGCTCTAACAAAATGAGGTTTAGGTGTATAAGTATTCCCTTTCCATGTTGATTCTGTTGCAAAGTGTGCGTCCTTGGTCTCCTCATGTTGTGTAGTGCAATGATGGTTTGTGACAAGGTCTTAACCACCTCTTGTGTTTGTATAATTCAAGTGGTTGTATCGAGCATTAACAGGTCAATCTTTTGGTGCAACATTAACAAACAACAATTGGTATCAAAGCCAAGGTCAGGTTTGAACCACGCGCTTACTTTGGGGGGGATTGTTGCAAGGTGTGTACCCTTGGTCTCCTTGTGTTGTGTAGTGTAGATGTGGTTTTGTACAAGGGCTTTACTGTCTCCTGTGCTTCTATAAGTCAAGTGGTTGCATCGGGCATTAACAGGTCGATCTTTTGGTGCAATGGTAACCAACAGATTCAACTCCAATGCCTCACAGTTCACTAGTTTTTATTGGTTCTACCACCAATGGAATCCAAGGACCTTGTCCTTGGGACCCCAAACCACCACCTTGATAACCCATTTTTCCAGTATGGTTGCCCTCGAAGTATATGTTTGTTTCATGGGCACACTCAAAATATTTTTTTTCGCTGATTTTGTAGTAACTGTTGGACTGGAATCTAAGGGTATCTCCGCATCACTATCATTATCACTATCAGTACATCCTTCAGACGGATTCTCTTTACTCCACAATTCGCTAAACTGAACATCCTCTAGGATATCTTCAAAATCTGCACTAGTTTTTGGTTCACCTAGATTCTTCCTCATAGTCCAAAAATCAGTGATTTTTTTTTTACTCTGGTTTAAGTCCACAAGCATTAAATAGAGATTCTGGCATACTTTTTCCAATAGATGGAACAAAAAATCTTTTGTAAAAATCATCAGACCTCTTAATTTGATGATTCGCTCTATTGTTCTCTATGGTCACAATGACATAATTTGTGCTGACAATTGTTCAAGAGAAATACTTTTGTCAGCACCAGTTTCCTCCATCAATTTTTTTACCTCATACAAAGAATACGTATTTTTCAACATTTCTAGCAAGGGTTTACTTTCATGTTGAATTCTACTTGCAAAGTTCTTATTCGCCACAAGCCTTGCTTTAATGATGTTTCATGAACCATACTACTAGTAACTGTCAACATCAAAATGATTTTTAATAAAAATTCACGTGCCACACTGAATTCTTTTCTCTCAAATGTGAACCCTCCACATGAAAAATGTAACAACGGAATTATGGTCTTCTTTTTGCTAACTATGAAAGAGAAGCTCTCTTCTCTCCAAATGTCGTACATATTCCAATGCAAAAACCCTCTTTGTCACATGTATTGGAATTTTGTAGGGTTCTATTCTTGATCCATAATACCTTAACATAGTATATATTCTCACGAGGAACCAATACACTAATTGTATCTCAGGTCCCAGTTGAATGCAATCTCTACAAGGCTCACACAATCTAGGCATTGGAGTGTTTATAATTGCATGATACATTGGAGCCAAAAAGAAGTCTACAAAATGATTGTAGTTCCTTCGGTTATTATGCATCCTTATCTTTGTGTTCCATTCAGATATTGGACATATTTTTCTCCCCTCATCATTCTTATACACCAGAATTTGAGGCTTGTTGGTCTCGAACGTTCCATGATATTTCACTAGAAGATGGCACAAGTAGTTTGTGAACCTAAATGTCTTAGAGGAATATCTTTTAATCATTATAAATTGTTTGTGCATGGATTGAACAACGTGCTCAAAAAAATTAGATGTAATAGGTTGAGAAACACAATGGATATTAAATACCATTTCAAGAAGGCTTGCACCCACTTCCTTATTATTTCCAATCTGAGGCAAAATGTTAGCATGGAAATAGTATCCTAAACCCATGGCACAAAAATATCAACTTTATAAGGAGGCTTATGATTTTGATCCAATTGGGTACCATCCATTGTTATACCTTTGAGAAATTTATTTTCCCCTCTTAATTGATTGCTTCATAATTACAGGCAAGCTTTTCTTGGTCAATGTGGACGCTTGAGTTTTCTGCTCCAAACCGTAAGTCAAACAAACTTTTAAAGTCTTCCTTAGTAATGGATAAAAATTTATTTTGGGTATTTATTTAACAATTAATTTTTTTATTTTCATCATAATTTTTGGCATAGACCATGACAATTTCTCGACAAGGGAAAACCTCAGATAACATCACATGTCTCAATCCAACATCCCACACTGCAGTTTTATTTATGTTTTCTCTTAATATTGTATTATAGGTTTTTTTTTATGCCCTACCACTTGCAGCCTTATTCACATGAAAATCAAAAAAATTTGGTCGTCTACGATGGATTACATGATCATAAATATCATGGTATTCATCAATGAAACCTAGGGTTTTAACCAGTTAGGCATAGTCTATTTTTGTGTCGCTTTTCCTTTCCCCGTTGTTGGTAATGTAGCATGGTAGTGGTGGTAGACAAGCTTGAAAATGTAAACCCTCAACCCCTAATTGTAGAATCTAAACCACAAGATTGAAAAATAAAAAATGTGATGTAGGTGTTTTGTATTTAGCTCAAAATTTGAATTTGAAATAATGAATAAGAAGACTGGCATGGACAAACTTTATTGCATCCCTCAATCTCGATCCTAAATCTCCCTGGTTAATTGGTTAGTCCAAAGTCTAATCTCCTTTAATTTCAAGAGCTTCCTCAAAGGTCTTATGGAAAATTTGTGGGTATCCATGGGTCTCATAGGCTATTTGGCCTCGTGGACGTCACTCAAAGCTTTCATTCTTACACTGACACTCTAACACGTCACCCTTGTCTCTTTTCTAAATTTTTTTTGTAGAATTTGTATCCTTTAGAATTTCAGCCCGAAATAGAGCTTATGTCATTGATCTACGATCATCCAATGGTCATTAAATTAATTATAGTTAATTAGCTATACAATAACTATTAAGTATATTTATTTAAATCTCCAAAGTCCAATAAAAAATTTGCAAGTGTCTGTGGGTCCCAATGACAAATTTGTGCCACGTGGGTATCAATGGGATGGTGGTTCACATAGGTTGTGTGGCCTCGTGGACATTACATAACTCAAACCTTTCATTCATTCACTTTGACATGTTACACTAATACGTGACTATTTTCTAGAATCTCTTTGTAGATTTTTTCATCCTTCATAACTTTAGCTCGAAATAAAGTTTATGTCGTTGATTTGCGATCATCCAACGGTCAATAAATTGATTATAGTGAATAAATTATGGTTAATTAAGTATACTTAATTAAATCTCCAAAGTCCAATGACAAATTTGTACCACATGGGTATTAGTGGGATGGTGGGTCCTATAGGTTCTTTGGCCTCATGGACTTTACTTAACTCAAACGTTTCATTCATTCACTCTGACACGTCCAATACGTGTCTATTTTCTAGACACCTTTTGTAGAATTTTTCATCCTCCAAAACTTTGGCCCAAAATAAAGCTTATGTCATTGATCTGCGATCATCCAACAATCAATACATTGATTATATTATTTAAGTATACTTATTAAATATCCAAAGTCCAATGAAAAATTTGTGCCACATGGATATTAGTGGAATAGTGGGTCCCATAGGCTATTTGGCCTCGTGGATGTTCGTCGTTATTAAAAATTTCAAAGCTTTCTTTCATTCATTCACTTTGACATGTGTCTCAATTCCCGATACTTTTTATAGATCTTTGTGTCCTTCACAACTTTGGCTTGAAATAGTTAATTAAGTAGTCCTAAGTCAATTAAGTATACGCTTAAGTATGGTTAATAATAATTTTTAATATTTCCTTGTGATAATTTTTTAATTTTTTTAATAACTCCTTGCAACATTACCTTGGGCTCACTTGCACTATACTTAATAAATTATACAATTATTATTTTATTTTTTGTTTGATTGCATAATTAAGTTGTTATTGAAAGAAGTATGTACTATGTATGTATATTTCAATTATTTGGTTGTTATACTTATATATCATGTATACTTGAATATTGTATTATAATGTCCCTAGTCTTTAATGAAATATATATAATGTAATATTATATTTAATATATTATGTAATATTATATTATTATTAATTAGTAATATAATATTATAATATAGTGTACATTTGATTTTTTCAGACTATGCGAAAAAATGTATATCCTCAAAATAAGGTAGTCTGTGAAGGTAGGGTTTTTAATCCTCCTACTCGTAAAGATAAGGAATGGAAGATCGTAAGGAGTCAGAGGGCTAAAAGGTCCATGAATGCTTTGGCTAGGGAAGAAACTAATGACATCAAACAAATTGAAAATATCCAAGGTTTCAATAGACAAATATGTGTGGTCCCCATAACATCCTGGACTCCAAAATTTGCAACTGGTGCAAATAAAAAAGCACTAGGGAGGAAGAGAAATCCAATCCCATCAAATAATTTGAGTTCCTCTCGCTCTGGCTTTCTGACCCTTTCATGCAATTCTACCTACAATAAGTTTCAGCCACTTCAAAACAATATTCATGGATATTCAAAACTAATGGGTATTGTTTTCCTAGGCATAATAATAAGAATTCTAACAATCAATGTACCACAGGGCAAGGCAAATTCCAATATACCCAAAAACATCATTTAGCGCAGAACAATAGAAATGTTATGCCCCCATAACGATCTCTGCAAAATAGATCATGGAATAAGAACCCCCAATCTACAGATCGCAGAGGTGACTTCATAGTTGTTGTTAGTAAAGGTATATTTACAGAAGGTATGTGGGGTCACTGTAAAAAGCATGGTCTATTTGAGAAATGATTTGGATACGGGAAACCTATGGAAATCATTGCTAAATGGTGGATGTGGGCATATGCGGGTCAGGTAAGTATCACCATTCTTCCAGAAAATTTCTTGTTTATTGATTGTAAAGACGAAACCCTAAAAGCTGAATTATTATATGGAAACCATATTTTTTTACAAAGGTTACAATTTTAAATTCATTGATTGGCAGCCAAAATTTGACCCTAGCTAATATAAATTCAATAAAATACCAAAAGGGGTTAGTTTATCCAATTTACTAGTAGAATTAATTCATAGTAAAATACTCATGGAAATAGGCAACCTGTTGGGAAGTTTTGTTGGGCTAGAGGAAAATTTCTTGTTTTCCTCTGATGTCATAATTTTAGTAGATATAGATATTATTTCAAAACATCCAGAACCACTGGAGTTAATCACTGAAAATGAAACATATTTCATCAGACCTACATTTTATCTAGGTCTCATTCATGGTAATGTTGTCTCTAGAACGGTAAACCTGTCACACCAAGAGGATAGGGTAAATAGTAAGAAGGAACTCAAACAGGCAAAGGGGATCAACATACGACTTAATGAGGATATTGGAGGTTTTATTATCCAAAGCCAGGTTGAAAACTCAAATTTTTTCCCCTCACACTCGCTCTCAGGAAGAATTGAGTAAAACGTTATTAGACAGCAAAAAAATCCTAAACGAGTTGATTACAGACGTCATTTCTTTCCAAGAGGAGGTTAAGAGCCAAATGGAGGTTAATGATAAAACATAAGAGGTGATTTCCCCTCTTTATAAGACAAACATAATAAAAGAAACCCCCGAAGGATTAAAGGAAGGAGAAATCAGAGAGGACAGGGAGGAGACTCCTTTGCCCCCTGAATTGCAATATATATATGAAATGACGAGCATTTTTTCTCCAAGGGACAAGGAGCATGATACGTTGGAAGTAATTAGGCAGAGTTTGGATGTGGAAGGACATATTGAGAAGGTCTTGGAATTTGATGATAAGGAAATGGAAGAAAATGTTGCCTTTTTTGGCATTAAGGAGGAAGACCTAAACCAAGATACAAACTTTGATATTCTTGAAAAATTAGGATTGGCCCTTAGTTGTTCTGATAAAAATATTCCAAAATGTGGCAAAATTCTTAAAAAGAGGGAGGAAATCCATCAATGAATTGATCAATAAAGCAGGGGTAGAAGATCAAGCTAAGTTAACCTCAATTTTTCATACAGGGAAGGGGAAGGTCCTTCGCAAGGATAAATGAAGGTCATTACATGGAATGTTAGGGGCATGAATGCCCCTAAAAAAAGTGCTTGATCAAGCGCAGTTTGACAGTATTTCAAGCAGAAAATATATGTTTTGGATTAAGGTAAAATAAGGTTTTGAAGGAGCCCCAAAACCCTATACACAGTTGAAACTAAGGATAATGCATTGAATCTCTCCTAAAAAAAAAAAAAAAAAACAGACCAGCCAGAAATGCCAGCCAACCATCAAAACAAAGAACATCATCGCAAAATATAGAAGCATTTTTAACTGACAGCCCAAAACTGAAATCCCAAAATTAGGATTTACATTTAGTCCCCTTATTGTGGGACCAAAGAGACATTCCAAATGAGGGAGAGGACCTTTTAAAATTTTTTCCTTTTACCTCAGTCCATTTGTCTTCCACTTTAGTAGCCTCAATATGCCTTATTGGAGCAAACCCTCCCCAACACCCACATTAAGGAGGAAATCTGTTAGGAATAGTCCCAAGAGATAACTGAGAGGGGGGGTGAATCAGTTATCTACAAGATTCAATTCTTTTTCCAATTAAGTACAAAATAAATTTAAACATAAACTCAACAAGATAACACAGAAATGAACAACACAATTTTGGTAATGGGGAAAACCAAATTAGGTAAAAACCCCGGTGGAATTAGGACCCACAAATAACTGTACTACTTTATAATGATCATTGTTAGAAGATCTTGCAACCCTGTTAGGAGTTGATCTTTACAATGCAATAAGTACAGAGACCTGGTCAAAGGTCGAACCCTGTTAGGAGTCTTTTACAAATAGCCCTATTAGGGGTGAGGACACACTATCCAAGAGCTCACTGCTCAAATGGTGAAGGCTACAACCTTGTAAAGTAGATATACACTATATCTGAAAATGAACTGTTTGTGTAGACCTGTTGTCTTGATCAGTTCCAGTGAATTTTAATCTTCTTCTAATTCTTCACATAGATCTTCAACGGATGAATGATGTAGCTTTACTGTCTAACTTTCTGCTCTGTTCTGTCTTATTCTTTTTTCCTTCATTCACACTTTGCAATCACAATTGAACTGCTATAAGTATCTTCCCCAAGGATAAGGTCACGACGGCTGTAGGAAACACTTCAATAACTTCCTTGTCGGCTTAATTAAGCACGCAATCAAAGTTAGGACAGTGCAACTCAAAATGAGTGGACGTGTCACTTCACATAGTCGGCTCTACCAAACTAACTCAAACATCACGCTTCTATGAAAACATGTTTAGTGCCTTTGGATAATCATCATTAACTCATAACTAAACATGGATACAGACACACATATCCCGAAGATAGGCACAACTCAAGAAACAATGTAAATACGTCAGCTCTTAACAAATAATATCCAGAAACTGTAACTGCCAAAACAGATTAACATAACTCAACTAAAACTGCATGTATGAACATTGCATCCAGAACATGTCTACAACATAGATGTAAACACGCAAGGCTCCAGAATATATATACTGATAATTGCTTACAGGACACTGTTGTATATTATATGTTGTCATCAATGACAAACATACAATCAACTATTTGCACAAAAGAAAATCTCCAACAATCTCCCCCTTTGACATTGATGACAACATATGATATGAAAAACACCATCAACCCAAAGTATCCTCCTTTTTACAATCTTCTCAATATCCTCATCAAAAGCTCCTCTTAACTGCTGCATCTCTTTTTACTGTATTTTTCATTACTGTATACTCCCCCAGAGTATATGCTCTCCCTAACTATATACTTCCCCTTTGACATAAATGGCAAAGGGTACCAAAAATAATTAAGCACAGGTACTACTCCAAAAGTAGAGTAGTCGACCAATCATCATTCACCAAGGACTGATACTCTTGCTGCAAATTCTAATCAGACTCACGAAAGGGAATTACTCCCAGCTTCTCCCTGAGATACTCAAAAGTATCTTTTGATAAAGGCTTTGTAAAAATATCTGCTAATTGTTCTTTAGTGCTCACATAATCCAACTTTACTTCTTTGTCTACAACGTTTTATCTTAGAAAATGATATTTGATCTCAATGTGTTTTGTCTTTGCATGCAACATAGGGTTCTTTGACATATTGATAGTGCTAGTGTTATCACAGTGAATAAAAATAGGATAATCAATCTGAATACCAAAGTCTTTAATCATTTGTTTGATCCAAACCATTGTTGAACAATTCAATGTTGCTGCAACATACTCAGCTTTTGTTGTTGACTGCGAGATACAATTCTTCTTCTTTCTTGTCCAAGTAACCAACCTGTCTCCCAGAAATACTACTCCTCCTGAGGTACTCTTCCTGTCATCAACACAACCTGCCCAATCTGCATCTGTATACACATGAAGTTGTATATTCTCTGAGTTAGGATACCATAAACCATAGTCTACAATCCCCTTTAAGTATCTGAATATTATTTTTATTGCCATTAGGTGATTTTGTTTAGGTTGAGCTGCAAATCTTCCAACAATGCCAACTACATTAGAAATATCTGGTCTAGATTGAGTAAGATATATGAGTTTTCCAATCATAGACTTGTATAGTGTCTTGTCAACTGCTTTGGAATCATCATCTTTAGAAAGATTGCTTCCTGTTATCATGGGGGTGCTTACTGGTTTGCAATCTTCCATTTTGAAAGTCTTCAATATCCCCTTCACATACTTAGACTGATTTATGAATATGCCTTTATTTGTTTGTTTTACATTCAATCCCAAAAAATATTTGATAGGTCCAATCATGCTCATTTCAAACTCCCTTTGCATTTCTTTGGTGAATTATGCACTAAGCTTGTCATTACCTCCAAAGATAATGTCATCAACAAAGATAGCAACAAGTAGTAGTCCATCAGGTGTCTCTCTCATGAATAATTTGCAATCTGTTGCTCCCTTTTTTAATCCAATCTTGGTTAAGTAACCATCAAGTCTCTCATACCAAGCTCTTGGGGCCTGTTTAAGTCCATAAAGGGATTTCTTTAGTCTGCATACCATGTCTGATTTGTCTGATAATTTAAATCCTTCAGGCTGTTCTATGTAAACTTCTTCCTTCAAGTCACCGTTCAGAAAAGCTGACTTGACATCCATTTGATATAATTTAAAGTTCTTGAATGTTGCATAGGCCAAAAACAACTTGATAGCTTCCAGTCTGCTCACAGGGGTAAATGTATCAGTGTATTTTATTCCTTCTCTCTGCGCATATCCTTTACATACCAGTCTTTCTTTGTTTCTTACCACTGTACCTTCTTCATTCATCTTATTCCTGAATATCCACTTTGTTCCAATCACATTTTTGTCACAAGGTCTAGGGACTAGTTCCCATGTATCATTCTTGATTATTTGATCTAATTCTTCTTTCATAGCTTTCTGCCAATCTAAATCATTGGATGCATCTTCAACACTTAAATGCTCAATTTATGAAAGTAAACATACCTCTTCATCTACTGTTAAAACTTTTGCTTTAGATCTTGTCAAAACTCTACTGCTCTAATCTCCAATGATATCTTCCTTTGAATGGTATCTAGTTGTGAATTTTTGAATTTTAGGTGTGACATCTTCATCTGTAATCTGTGATTCCTCTTTGCTTGTTTTGGGGTCATTGCATGATACATCAATACAATCAAACATTTCTTTAATGACTGTTTCTTTACTGCTAGACCTGGGTTCATCTTCAATCATAGGTGCACAATCATAGTATCTTTCTTGAATCATGAGATTCTCATCAATCTTCACATGTGTACTTTCAATTATCTTCTTCAATCTCAAGTTAAAACATCTATCTAATTTTTTTTTAGTAGAGTAACCAAGTAAAATACCTTCATCGCTTCTGGCATCAAAATTACCAACACCATCATCTCTCTTGATGTAGCACTTGCTTCCAAAGATTATGAAGTATTTTACTGTAGGTACATTACCAAACCAAAGTTCATAAGGTGTCTTATCTGCGCCTGGCCTTAGTTGTATTTTGTTGATAGTATAGACTGTTGTATTCACTGCATCTCTCCAATAGGTGTGTGCAACTTTTCCTTCTATCATGATAGTGCACGTTGTGTCAAGTATGATCCTATTTCTTCTTTCTGCAATCCCATTCTGTTGAGGGGTTCTAGGAGCACTCAACTACCTTTTGATTCCATGTTCTTTGCAATACTCATAAAATTGGTAAGAGGTGAATTCTCCTCCTCTATCTGATCTCAAACATTTTAGTTTTAATCCAGACTCATTTTCAACTTTAGCTTTGAATATTTTGAACTTCTCAAAAGCTTCAGACTTATCCTTTAAGAACGCAACCCACATCATCCTTGAAAAATCATCAACAAACAAAATAAAATACCTTTCTCCATAGTATGATCTTGTTTGAGTAGGACCACATAAGTCTGTATGCACTAGATCCAATTTGTTTTCTGTTGAGTTATGCTTTCTTCTAAATGAGCTCCTTACATGCTTTCCCATCACGCATTCCCTGCACATAGTATCAACTGGTCTTGCAATACTAGGAAGGTCTCTTACTACCTTTACATTGCTTATCTTTACTATGTTGTCAAAATTGATGTGACAAAGTCTTTTGTGCCATAGCCAACTATCATCTACTTTTGCAACAAAAAAACTTACTTCTAAATTGAGCTGAAAGACATTACCTTTAGTCTTAGAGCCTAATGCAATCACATCTCCTTGTTTGTTATTAATGATGCACTTGTTGTCTTTGAATTCCAACTGATATCCTTTGTCAAGCAATTGTCCAACACTTAGTAGGTTATGATGTAAACCATCAACAAAAAGAACATCATCTATCTTGTTCTTTCCATCTAAGGTAATAGAACCTCTGACTATGATAGGTTTGGGAGTGTTATCTCCAAATATAACCATACCACCTTTGTACTTGTCCAAATGTACAAATCCGTCTTTGTCTCCTGTCATGTGATGTGAGCATCCGCTGTCAATAATCCAGTCAGTTCTGATATCTACTTTGGAAATTAATGATAACTCTTGTGCTTTCTTTTCATCTTCATTGTCCATTTCTTCAAGCATTTTCTCAATGTCTTTAATGGCAATGAATCCAATTTCATCTTCTCCTGAGTCATCATCAGTTACACCATCTTCAACATGATAGCATTCCTTAGTATATTTGGGCTTGTAATCTAATCTGAACTTCTTGACGCTTGTAGGACACTTGGATGCAAAATGGCCAACTTTGTTGCATGAAAAACATTTGAATGGTAGCTGTTCTTCATATTTTTATTTACCTTTCCTTTCTTTCTTGGAAGTCATAGCAATGATTTCTTCTAGTTATGTATCCACTTCTTTCTCATTATTACTAGAGCTTCTCAAAAATTTCTTACCATGGATTGAGGCTTTGAAAGTTGTTTCACTTTTAGGTTCTGTCTTTAATCTTGATATCTCAAATGCAGAGATTTTGCCGATCAAAGTCTCTCTCTTGAAGTCTTTTGAAAATTTCATAGTCTCATCTAAGATATTGATCTTTCTCTCATAGTCTGCTGTCAATGTAGTCATCAGTTTGTCCATTATGTCTTCCTCTGGAATTTCTCCACCATTGTTTCTGATTCCTGAAACTGCTTCATTAATCCTCTGATTGTAAGCTTTGATGTTCTCTTCAGGAAGCATCTCTAAGTTTTTATACTTATTTTCCATGTCTTTCTCCATGCATTCTTTTCTTGAATATCTCCTTCAAATGTATCTTCTAAATACTTCCATATGGTGTAGGATTTTTCTACTTTCTTGATCTCAGAGAATTCACTATCAGATAATGCACTTATAAGGGCTTCCTTGGCAATTGCATTAGCGGTGAATACATCCTTTTGTTTACTAGTAGCGTCATCTTTTGCAAGGTCTTTCAGAGAGGGAACAACAACTTATTGTGTGGCTATTTCAAAAATGTCAAAACCAATGCACTGTAGATGTGTTATCATTTTGTTCTTCCAATCAAGATAATTCTCTCCATCAAACTTAGGACTCTCTTTTCTGAAGTATTCCATCTGATCTACCTTAAGTTGTTAAGCTTTCTTTCCAAGGAACTTGGCTCTGATACCAATTGTTAGGAATAGTCCCAAGAGATAACTGAGAGGGGGGGTGAATCAGTTATCTACAAGATTCAATTCTTTTTTCCAATTAAGTACAGAATAACTTTAAACATAAAATCAAAAAGATAACATAGAAATGAACAACACAATTTTGGTAACGGGGAAAACCAAATTAGGTAAAAACCCCGGTGGGAATTAGCACCCACAAATAACTGTACTAGTTTATAATGATCCTTGTTAGAAGATCTTGCAACCCTGTTAGGAGTTGATCTTTACAATGCAATAAGTACAGAGACCTGGTCAAAAGTCGGACCCTATTAGGAGTCTTTTACAAATAACCCTGTTAGGGGTAAGGACACACTGTCCAAGAGCTCACTACTCAAATGGTGAAGGCTGCAACCTTCTGTAAGGCAGATATACACTATATCTAAAAATGAACTGTTTGTGTAGACCTGTTGTCTTGATAAGATCCAGTGAATTGTAATCTTCTTCTGATTCTTCACATAGATCTTCAACAGATGAATGATGTAGCTTTACTGTCTAACTTTCTGCTATGCTCTGTCTTATTCTTTTTTCCTTCATTCACACTTTGCAATCACAATTGAATTGCTATAAGTATCTTCCCTAAGGATAAGGTCACGATGGCTGTAGGAAACACTTCAGTAACTTCCTTGTCGGCTTAACTAAGCACACAATCAAAGTTAGGACCGCGCAACTCAAAATGAGTGGACGCGTCGCTTCACATTGTCAGCTCTACCAAACTAACTCAAACATCATGCTTCTGTTAAAACACATTTAGCGCCTTTGGATAATCATCATTAACTCATAACTAAACATGAATACAAACACACATATCCCAAAGATAGGCTCAACTCAAGAAACAATTTAAATACATTGGCTCTTAACAAATAATCTCCAAAAACTGTAACTGCCAAAACAGATTAACATAACTTAACTGAAACTACATATCCGAATCTACGTGTATGAACATTGCATCCAAAACATGTCTAAAACATAGATGTAAATGCGCAAGGCTCCAGAATATCTGTACTGATAATTTCTTACAAGACACTATTGTATATTATATGTTGTCATCAATGAAAAACATACAATCAACTATTTGCACAGAAGCAAATCTCCAACAAAATCAATAGCAATAGTAGAGCCAACATCAGAAATCGGACCAGCCAAAGTCATGTTACTATCAGGCATAGAAATGTCCACATTAATTCTAGCAGCTTCAGTAGTAGCCAACTCTTCCCCTTGGTGTAGGGGGACATGGGTGGATCCAGTTGAAACACCTGCAACCAGGATTGGGTCATTCGTAGTAATTCCAGCAGCAGTAGTCTTCACATTCCTAACACATAAAGGTCTAGGGATAGTTCCAGTAGAAATCCTCAGCAGGACCCACACCAGAGGTTGTTTCAGGGATGACAACAACAATGCCCATGACCAACACCAGAAGCTAGAACCCTAGGAGCAGAAGCACCTGACTTCCCCTTCTCTGAAGAGAGTTTATCAATCGTATAATGTTGAGAAGAGGCACCAATCCACCATGAAGTGGGATTCTTCAATTTCCTCTTCTCAATATCACATTTAGTAGCAACATGTCCTATTTTTGAAGCATCTTCTACAACAGAAATTATTATGTTACAAGAGACTAAAATAAATATTGATGAAGGAATTAACTTTAGTAAGAAGTTGGGCATCTGGAAAATAAGTGACATGCCTAAAGATGGATTATTTTGGAGGTTTGGTTGTTCTATGGGATCCAAGGAAAGTAACATATGAAAATGAGATCAATAATAGGAATTGGAAAGGAGGTTGGGTGAGAAGTGTAAGTAATAATACAAGTTTTTTCTCATTAATGTTTATGGTCCAACAACAACTCAAAAGAAAAAAGAAGTATGGATGGAAATCGGAGCATATTTAATCCTTAGTCTGAATCTAAATTGTATAATGGGTGGTGATTTCAATGTTAATTTGCACGGTTCAGAAAAAGAGGAGGCATCCTAGTAGAGTCACAGTCTCAAAGTGATTTTAAAGAATGGATTCAAAATTTAAATCTAATGGAAATTGCAACTATGAATGGTAGTTACACATAGAATAATAGAAGGTCGGGCTTCAACAATATCGTTGAAAAAATGGATAGGTTGTTCTTCAAAGGCAATTTAGGTTCATTTGAAAATAATCTAAAAACAACAATACAAACTAACGGGGGCTCTGATCACTTACCCTATTGTTACTAGAGATTGAAGAAGAATTGAAACCAAAAATTTGTCCTTTCAAATTTGAGAAGATATGGCTGCAAGATGTGAATTTTGTAGGCCTTTTTAAAAATTGGTGGAAATAGGAGTTGATTGAAGAATCTAAGATGTATTATTTTAACACAACATTAAAAATAATCAAGCAGAGAATTCTAAAGTGGAATAAGGAATACTTCAAATATATATTCAAAGAAAAAGAAAGAATTGAAGAACAAATTGACAACTTAAACCAAGAAGTGATCAGATTAGGTATGGATCAAAGTAAATATCTTAAAGAGAAAGAATTATTAAAAAAATATGAGGATTTACTAACCAAAGAAGAAATATTTTAATGGAAGAAAAAATGACGCAAGGAGGGTAAGGATAACAGGGCCCAAGGCACTCCCAGTTATCCAAACCAACTTGCAAAACAACATAGAAGCAACAACACAAGAAGGGAGAGAAGAAACAACAAATACTTTACATTAATTCATCAAACTCATTACATGTCAGGCTGTAAGGCCTTCCTGGTTTCAGCCATATACATTCAGATGTTTATAAAATAATCTTGATACATGCGAGGTCACAGACCTGCGATCTGAATATGCTAACACTTAACCTTCTATCCCAAAACTGATACCTAAGCTAAGATCATAAATCAAATATATATAAGATTCCACCAAAGAGGTCAGCACTCAGATCCTAAAGATCCAACACAGGAAACATTAAGGACCCATATTTAGGTCCACACACATCCCAATGAGTTATCCCACATTAATTACGCTACATAAATTAAATGCAGAAGTCGGCCAGAAGATTCAACTTCAAAATAAACAACTTGGTAAGAAGATGACCGAGAAATAGGAACAACTTGGTAAGAAGATGACTGAGCAACAAAAACAAATCGGTGAAAGAAACCACCGAGCAGCCAATATTCATCAAGAACCATCGGTAAAGAAAGACAACACAAGTAATCAAGCAACACCAGTTACCGAGCACTTTATCGAGCATACTCCAAACAAGCTAAAAAAACAAACAAACATATTTTTGGTTGATCAGGATTTCCAATGAACCCAAGATGCTCCTGCATCAGACACCTGGGGTTAAAGGAAATGATTCCTTGAATCATGTGTCAGGTCCAACCTAAAATGAATCCAATAGCTTAGATTGAGAAATCCAAGATGTGTCCTCAATCGATCTATTCTTCAATTTTATCAGATACTCCATGTACTCCTTTCCTCTTGTACTTCTGACAACTCTCTATTTCAAAATATGCTCAAATTCCTCTATCTATTTCTTAGGATAATCACTCGATATTGTCACTTCTTCATCAGGTTCGTGATACTCATACAAATCTGAAATATTGAATATAGGTGATATATCCATGTCATCAGGTAATTCTACTTCATAAGCATTTCCACTGTCAAATCTTCTCAATATTTTGCAAGGATCAAATTTCTTCATCTTCAATTTTCCATAAGCTCCAATAGGAAATATGTCTTTCTTCAAATGAACCATTACTGCAACACCAACTTCAAAATTTTTACGTCTCCTTGATTTATCTGCACTATCCTTGTATTTCTGATTACTTTGATCCAACTTATGTTTTACATCCTCATGCAATGTCTTCATAAACTTAGCAAACTTTTCTGCTTTTGCACTTCTTGTCTCTTCTCTAGCAATGTCTCTCAAGTCTGATATACCTCTTGGTTGTGTGCCATGAACAATATCAAAAGGTGCCTTTCATGTTCTTCTATTTACTAAACTATTGTCTGAAAACTATGCTTGTGATAACATCAAATCCCAATTACTCGGTGTGTCTCCAACTAAACATCTTAACAAGTTACCCAAACTTTGGTTTACAACCTCTATTTTTCCATCAGTCTGTGGATGAAATGTAGAACTATACTTCAAATTGGTATCCAACTTCTTCCAAAGTGTTTTATGAAAATAGCTGACAAACTTACTGTCTCAGTCAGAGATGATACTCCTCGATAATCCATGCAATCTGACAATCTCCTTAAAGAAAAATTCTGCTATATGTATTGCATCTAATGTTTTCTTACATGGTATGAAATGTGTCATCTTAGAAAATCTATCCAAAACAACAAATATGGAATCATTACCACTTGCTATCCTCAGTAAGCCAAGAACAAAATTCATGCTGATATCACTCCAAGGTTTCTCAGGAACAGTAATCGGTGTATACAATCTAGTATTTTGATTTACTCCTTTTGTAATTTGACAAACTCCATAAATTTTCACAAATTTCTGAACATCCTTATATAACTGAGGCCAAAAATACCTTTCCTTAAGCAAATTCAATGTTTTATCAATACCAAAATGTCCAGTCAAAGCACTACTATGTTTTCCTTTATCAAATTAGTTCTCATTTTTCCTCTTAGTATGCATTAGTTAAACCAAAGGGCATAACCAACCACTCATACAAACTTTCCTTTGTCTTGAAAGCAGTCTTCCACTCACCACCTTCTCTGATTCTAATATGATGATATCCACTCTTCAAATCAATTTTGGTAAAATATCTTGCTCCACTCAAACAATCCATGATATCATCCATCCTCGGTATAGGAAACCTATACTTAACTGTGATCTTATTGATTGCTCTTGAATCAATGCACATTCGCCATTCTCCATTCTTCTTAGGTGCCAATAAATTTGGTACTGCACATGGAATCAAACTTTCTTTGATTAAACCCTTGTTCAACAACTCATGAACTTGTCAGTTGAGTTCTTCATTCTCAGTCAGTGTCAACCGATGTGATGCCTTGTTTGAAAAACTAGCTCCAGGAATCATATCCATACAATGACTAATTTCTCTCATTGGTGGAAAACCATGAGGTACATTATCTAAAATGATCTCCTTGTACTCAGTGAGCGATTTCTCAACCTCTGCAGGAATTTTATCTTATGTATTCTTACTCGGTTATTAGGAATCAAAGCATAACAATATCATCTATTTTCAAATCCTTAACAAACTATCCACCTTCCATCAAAAAAACTTTCACAGATGTACATATCTCACCAAAAGATTCTTCAACCAAAGGTAACAAGATTTTTTTATTACCATCAATTAAAATAGTATATTTATTCATTCTTCCATCATGTATAGCATGTCTATCGTATTGCCAAGGTATACCCAACAAAATATGACAACAATCCATTGGCATAATATCACACAACACCTTATCATAATACTTTCCAATTTTCAGATTCACAAAACATTGTTCACTCACCATTAATGTATGCTCATCCTTGATCCATGAAATCTGATAGGGCTTCAGATGCTTCATTGTTTCCAATTGCAACTTTGTGACCATCTCCTCAGATGCCAGATTCTTCAAGCTTCCACTATCAATAATTACCTTCCAAACTTTATCTACAACTCTACATATGGTCTTGAACAAAATTTTCCTAATAGGATTTTTCTTATCTTTCTCACTCCAAAGTATCCTTCTAATAATGAGATTTCCTTCCTTCTCAGGTTTATTCGGTGACTCCTCTCACACCAAAGCATTTCTTTTGCTACTGACTTTCTTTCTTGCATGTGTACACTCAAAAGATCGATGTCCTTCTTCACCACAATTGTAACAAGTTCCTTGGAATCCTCTTCTACTATTACCACCTTGGGAGTAGTTTCCTCTTCCTCAGAATGAACTTCCACCTTTCCAGTCTGTCTTTCCTTTGTCTTGATATGTGTCTAAAATTGTCTTGCCTAGTTCAGATCTATTGTTTTCTTCGTGAGATCTACCTCTTCCTCTAGGGAATCTACCACCTCTTCCTCTTTGCCTTTGTTCAATTTCTCCTCATCTTTTAGGGCAAACTGATATGCCTCTTCAATACTCTCCATCTTTACCAGGTTGATTTTATCTTGTATAGAACTTCTTAATCCATTCAAATACCTTGCTATTATTTCCACTTAATCTTCAAAATGTCTAGATTTGATGTCCAATCTATAGAATTCTTCAATATAATCCTTTACCGAGCTATCTTTCTGCTTCAAACTTTACATTCTCCTAATCAGGTTAATCTGATAAGCACAAGGTAGAAACTTGCATTTCAATTTGTTTATCATCTTATCCCATACCTTGATCTTGTCTTTTCCTTTCTTCTTCCGATCCAATTGCAGATGCTCCCACCATAAGGATGCATGACCTTTCAAATTTGTATTTGCAATCTTTACTTTCTTCTCCTCTGATACATTATCATACTCAAAGTATATTTCCATCTCAGTTATCCAGTCTATCAATTCATCATAATCCAACTTTTCACTATTTTCAGGAGGATTAAACTAAGGTGTGGACTTCAAGCTTGTCAATGCTCACAAGAATCTCTCTTCTTCCTGATCCATCACAGGTGTAGGTGCAGCTTCTCCTTGCACTTCTTCCAATTCATCATCACTAACATCTTCAAGATGTCTTCCTCTGTGCTGGGCTGTCTCAACGACTTCCAATCTTGCATCCATATGTCTTAACATATTAGCTAGACCTAGATCTGCATTTCCTCTCCCACAAACCATCTTGAAACCCTATGCAATTGTGGGTCAGATCGCAATCTGCTACCCCACAACAATATCAACCAACTCATGTTAGGGCTTACAAGAAGGAACTTATATCTCACCTTCGCTTTGATACCACCTGATGCAAGGAGGGTAAGGAGAACATGGCCCAAGGCACTCCAGCTATCCAAACTAACTCTTAAAACAACACAGAAGAAACAACACAAGAAGCGAGAGAAGAAACAACAAATACTTTGCATTAATTCATCAAACTCATTACATGTCAGGTTGTAAGGCCTTCCTGGTTTTGGCCATATACATTTAGATGTTTACAGAATAATTTTGATACATGCGAGGTCACAGACCTGCAATCTGAATCTTCTAACACTTAACGTTCTATCCCAAAACTGATACTTAATCTAAGAACAGAAACCAAATATATACAAGAGTCCACCAAAGAAGTCAGCACTAAGATCCTAAAGATCCAACATAGGAAAAAATAAAGACCCAGATTTAGGTCCACACACATGCCAATGAGCGATCCCACATTAATTACACTACATAAATTAAATGCAAAAGTTGGCCAGAAGATCCAATTTCAAAATAAACAACTCGGTAAGAAGATGATTGAGCAATAGGAACAACTCGGTAAGAAGATGACCGAGCAACGGAAACAACTCGGTGAAAGAAACCACTGAGCAGCCAACATTCACCAAGACCCATCGGTAAAGAAAGACAAAACAAGTAACCGAACAACAACAATTCCCGAGCACTTTACCGAGCAGCCTCCAAACAAGCTAAAAAAACAAACAAACATATTTTTGGTTGATCAGGATTGCCAAAGAACCCAAGATGCTCCTACATCAAAAAAATCCAGAGAAACCTGGCTGGCGGAGGGGGATAGAAATTCTAAATTCTTTTACAACAGTACAGAGCAAAGGAGAAGTGTTAACAAAATTACCAGTATCAGAGGGTCTAATAGAAATATGATTGACAATCCACAAGAAATAATCTCAAAGGTTGTAGATTAATTCCACAAGTTGCTCAATAACTTTGAAGGTTCAGATTTGGCATCACAACAGGAGCTGATAGCAAACATCCCTAAGATTATAACTAAGGAAGAAAACAATATGCTGAATTAGAAAATCTCAATTAAGGAAGTTGAAACAACACTATATCAACTACATACGAATAAAGCACCTAGACCAGATGATTTTTCTGTTTTTTTTTCAAAAATGTTGGCATTTTTGGGAATGGAGCTTACAGATACATTAGAGAGCATGAGAAATTTATAAAAAAAATATTGAATGAAATCAACAACACCTTCATAACTCCAATTCCAAAGAAAGAAAATTCAAAGAGCCTAGATGATTATAGACCCATTTCATTATGTAATACAAGTTACAAAGTTCTAGCCAAAGTGTTAACTAATAGAGTCAAACCATTGCTACCTCTTATCATATTAGAAGAACAAACTGGGTTTGTCCCAGTAGATCAATCTTTGATGGTATCATCATTATTCAGGAAACTATACAGTCTATTCAAAATAATATTGAGCCTAATATTATAATTAAGTTGGACATTAAGAAAGCTTATGAGAAGGTTGACTAGAGATTTCTTAGAAAATGTATGGAAACTTTCAGATTCTTCAAACAATGGATAAATCTAATATATAGTTGTATTTCCAGTCCCAAATTTGTAGTCTTACTAAATGGTAATCTATAAGGTTTTTTTAACTCTTGCAGAGGTTTGAGACAAAGGGACCCTATATCCCCTTTTTATTTATAATTATGGCCGAAGAATTGGGTAGGTCCATTAAGAAGACAAGGGATCAAAGCTTAATCAACAATGTCAAGCTTACGGAAGGCATCGCAAATATTATGTATCAAAAATTCTTAGATGATACAATGTTGGCAGAAAAGGGTAGTAGAGAGGAAGCTAGACACTATAATAAGATCCTAAGAAAATATTCCAAAGCATCAGGTCACTTCGTAAATAAAGAGAAATCTGAAATCTTCTTTTTCAATATGAATAGAAGGGATGAGATAGAAATATGCAATATCATGGGCTTTAAAAAAGGAACCTTTCTTAGAAAATATTAAGGAATTCCCATTGATATAGGAGTTAGAACAAATAAGCTTTGAAAACCAATAAAAAATAAAATGGATCAGAGGATTGATAGTTGGAAAGGGAAGTGGCTCTCCCTAGCTGGAAGGACTACCATGTTAAAAATTATTTTAAAATCTCTACCAATATATCAAATGTTGTGTGTCTCTATCTCAAGAATCTAAAAGAAAATTTGAAAAGAAGATGAGATCCTTTTTTTGGAAAGGAACCCCAGATAAGAAAAAATGGCTTTAATTGGCTGGGATAAATTGTGTAGCCCTAAAGAAGATGGTGGGATAGGTTTCAAGAACATAAAATTGCAGAATAAGGCTCTTGGAGCTAAGCTAGTTTGGAAAATATATAAAGAATCAAATTGCATATGGGTAAATATACTTCAAAAGAAATAACTAACTAATGACTCTTCAGAAAAAAAATTTAGGATTACTAATCCACCAAGGGGCTCTAGGGTATGGAACTTTATTTTGGAATGCAAGAGCTTGATTACTAAAAAACTTAGCTGGGATGTTGTTGTAGGAGAGAAGGCTGTATTTTGGACCAATTCTTGGGGAGGTTACGTTGCTATATGTAGTCACCCCAATCTAATAATTATCAGTGAGTTTTTTGAAAACCATTGGGGAACATTGGTAAAAGACTACATTGAATTTACTAATAATGATCCCTCCTTAGGATGGAAATGGAAATCACTTCATGGATTACTTGTGCCTAAAAACAAGATATAAGAATTAAAAAGAATACTTGCATCTAGGGACTTTACACCAAAAATAGGGACTGATAAAATCTTCTGGATGGGCTCAAGAGCTGGTGAATACAATGTCAAGGTTGGGTATGCCACCTTTATAAAGGAACTACAATGAGAGAGAACAAAGTTACCTATACATATATGTTGGGATAGAGTTTTCCTTCCAAAGGTGGGTATGTTCCTTGTTATAATAACTGAGAGGGGGGGGTGAATCAATGGCCTCAAAAATATTCCAATAAATCAACCCTTAAAACTTAGTACCACAATATTAAGCCTCTAATTATCTTCAGTCCTACAAGATGTATGCCTTCAAATATACTTATCAAATAACTACTGCTCAGAGTAATCTTTTAAACCTTATTTTTTATGTTTATCGAATAGCAGTCTATCATTTACCAAAAAATAGTAAATTTCTTAGTGTATACCGATCAATCCAGATTAGTTATGTGTAATACAAAACACTAAAGTAATGACTCATAGACACATTGACACATGGATTTTTAATGTGGAAACCCTGTTAAGGGAAAACCGACTTGGGACTGGTAACCCAAGATTTTAACTCTTCTGAAGTGAGCTCGGTGAAGAGCCAACCCTGTTAAGGGTTACAAACACACTGTTAGGTGTGACCTTGTTAGAGGATTTAAAGATTAGTTTGTCACTTGATATTGGGCATCTCTATGCTACCTTCTATGACCAAACCCAGTGTAGTTTTTCAAATGGTATCGGGCATCTCATGCTATCTTCATGATCAAAATTTTTGATACTCCTTAGGATGTATCTTAATATAGAAAGGATTGTTAAGTCTTGATCGGTTAAGATACTTTCTGAATCAATGGTTAAACTAAAACAATAAATGATTTGTTCACACATACAACTTAGACTTGCAGATTTTTAGATCTACTTTAATATCATTAAACCATTATGATCAATATATCTTTTCAATACCTTTGCGCCACTTCTTTATGCTCGGTGATGTTGTTCTTCTCTGTTGCTCGGTGTCTGAAGAAATCTTTAGCTCTTTCCTCAACTTGATTGATCAGGATTGTATGAAGTTGTTCTTCATCAATTTCTCTTCAGCATCCTATTTTTTATTCACTCCCCTTATTTCATAATGAATTAAGTTGTCTCTTTATAGACATGATATCACCGTTTATCACTTCTTGATTTTCTTGTTCTTGGCATGATCCACAATTTTAGTCAATCTTGATTTAAAGCATAACTCATGTTTTATCTCGTAGAAATCTTCTTGCCAACTGGATAAAATAGTTTTAAATCTTTTACTTATCTCTGGCTTTAACTTGTCGATGAAAATAATTTTAACAACCAGTTAAGTCTATCTTTAGCTTTGCTAGCTAGGTATTTTTTCATTTCTGAACTCAAGTTAACTTCAGTGTTTTAACTCTTTGATAGCTTCGGTCAACACTTCAGTTCTCCTTGGGCTTCTTCGTTGGTGTTGTCTGTTCGTCGGGGTTGTCTGTCCTTTGGGCTTGTCTGTCCATCAGTTAACACTGTAATTCTGGCCATCGGCAATGGTTGTGATTCTGCTCATCAGTAATGCTTGTCAGTTTTCTAATCAGGCATCATTGTGACTTTGCTCTCGGTTTTCTTTGTCCTTCAGTTTCCACTAACCATCGGTGTTTGAAGTCACTTAGTAAATGCTGGTCATTTACGCATTACTGAAAGCATAATCTTTATCTCTCTGATTCTCTAAAGTCTTTGACACTTTGAATATAACCGATTAGATTATATCAAGTTGACATCAATGACAATACAATCCATTAACTAATTTAATTTCTTGCATTATCCTTCTGCATTTTGGTGATCAACTTAACATCTTCAAACATTCAATCAGTTACATATCATCAATCTCTCCCTTTGGCATTGATGGCAACACACTACATTATCATACTCTATTATTATCAATACAATATGAAATATAACATTTTCATCAATCTCTCCTATTGTAACTATTACAAATGTCTAGCTCTCGGTAAGCTCATATAGCTTAGATTTGTTTCTTGCAGAGTGTGTTCTTCAATATTTAATCCCTTTACTGGATAGATGTATCATATTTTGATCTTTGTTCTTGATATATGCTTTTCCTTGACTGTTCCTCTCCTTTTTCATCTCTTTTTCCTTTGACAACAATCTCTCCCTTAGTATGTATTCTCTCCCTTTTTTTACTTCTCTCCCTTAGATGGATATTTCATATGTAATCAATCTCCTTGGATAATGATTAACTCTCCCTTTCAATTCTTAGGAACTTCTTTACATGGATAATGACATAATCTCTCCCTTTGAAAACAATGCCAAACAATTCTTCCATATCATCTTCCATTCCTTTTTATAACATACTCCTTGAATTTACCTATCCATCAACAATACATTGTCTCTGGTTTTCGGTGCAGATTTGTACCTTGTTGTGTATAGATGTATCTGTTGTTGTTCATCTCGCTGCTTGCATCAACATGAATGATCTTTTAATTTGTGTGTAGGCTAATGCAATCTCCTAGTCAGCTTACTGACCGATAGACAATGGTTGTACCCCTAGTCTCTGTCTCAGGTACTCAAATGTATCTTTCGGTAATGGCTTGGTGAATATATCAGCTAACTGTTCCTTTGATTGAACATATTCTAGTATCACCTCTTTTTCTTGCACTTGCTCTTTTAAGTAATGATACTTGATTACAGTATGCTTAGTCTTAGCATGCATGATTGGATTTTTAGAAATGTTTATTGCACTGGTATTATCACAATAAATAATCATTGGTTCAAGAATCTTCATATTCATACCTTCTAGCAACTGTTTGATCTATGCAATATCAGAGAAATTTGCAATAGCAGCCACATATTCTGATTCTGCAGTAGACTGTGAGATGCATCATTTCTTCTTGTTGATCCATGTGACAAGTCTATCACCCATGAAGAATGCTCCACCAGTTGTGCTCTTTCAGTCGTCAATGTTTCCAGCACAATCAACATCTGTATAGACTTGTAGCTCAAATTTTCCTTCTCTTTTATATCATAAGCCATAGTCCTCGGTGTTCTTTAGATATCTTAGAATTCTCTTGACAACAGTTGTATAGTCAGAAAATGGAAGCACTTCCATTTTAGACTTGTTTAGCCTTCCGAGTGAGTGGTTTGGGGTCATGACAAGTGCCTTGAATGGGTTCTTGATCTTGACATGGCTTCCCCCCCTATTTTGTCCTTCTTCTCACTCCTGTTTAGCCTGATTTCTACATTCTGAACTGTAGACTGGTGATTCTGGGCTTCAGGGTCAGGGTCGACCTTTTAGGTCTATGTCGACCTCAACCCTGACCTAGGTCAAGGTTGACCTCAACCTCAACCTTGAACTAGGGTTCAGATCCCGAGGTCTCAATTTTTGGATGTCGGCCTTTGCAAAAAGTATTTCCCACTTCTAGGTCGGCTGTTTCGGGTTTTGAAGCGTTGATTCCTAAATTATATTTAATATAGGTCCTCTCCTAGGGGTAAAGGCTTTAATGGGAATTTAATCCTCCTATGTAGGCCTCCTTAGAAGATTGTGCCCTAATTTCATATAAATGGGAGCCTTCTCCTCTCATTTTCTCTAAGCATTAAAAACAATAACCATCATCAAGCAAACTATCTTCAAGGGTGATTCAAGCAAGCTAAGGAGAAATATTTCAAAGCAAGCATTCATCCATTCAAGTATCCATTTTCATGAAGGAGATCCATTGGAGGCCATTGAAAGATTCAAGCTACATAGTGCCCTTTTGGTGATCTCTCCATCCACCTTCTTCCAAGCCTATTCCAAATTCAAGAACCCATTCAAGACTTGGTGTTGGAGATCTACAAGCAAGA
>MU225611.1:1886121-1900256 GCA_018584345.1 Thuja plicata | reverse complement strand
CCATTCAAGTATCCATTTTCATGAAGGAGATCCATTGGAGGCCATTGAAGGATTCAAGCTACATAGTTCCCTTTTGGTGATCTCTCCATCCACCTTCTTCCAAGCCTATTCCAAATTCAAGAACCCACTCAAGACTTGGTGTTGGAGATCTACAAGCAAGAGATTGAAGACATCCTACCTTTCTACATTCCACATTTTGAAGCATACTTGTGGATTCAAGTATTCGAATCCGCCACAAGGACTTTTACAAGCAAGGTGAATTTAAGCATTTACTTTGTCCATTTCTGCAATTTCAATTATATATATTTGAGGTTAATTCTAAAACCGGGGTTTGACAAAGGCAAACCCCTCCCCCACAAAAAACAATCTCCTTTTTCTTGTAGGTACAGGTACAGAACAACAGATTTGAGACCAGATCTGGATACCCTTTTCGACTTTCTTTCGGATGACACAAACAAATTTTATGTCAGACCTGTGCAGGTCAGGGTCGACATTATTGGGTCAGGGTTGACATTTGTGGGTCAAGGTCGACCTTTTTCATAAGACGACATCGGAATAGAAAAATAGTTTTGGGTTTTGTTCGTCTCTTCGTTCTGGTTCGGGATCAACTATTAGTTTTTCCATAAATAGTCTACAGACCTCAGAAAACAACATTCTTTGATCTGCAATATTTCAAGGTTAGTGCATTTCTCCCATTTCTTAAATTACAGTCATATAATTAACATAATTTAAGGTATCCCTCTTGTTAATCTCTTTTCCAAATAGTTGATTCATTTGTGCATCAGCCCTTCCTTTGGGTTGATCAATTTGGATCTTCCATTTGTGCATTTGGGAATAAAAGGGGAACATCTTATTTTCTCCCTAATTACAATTACAATATACAATCAATACAATTCAATTAAATATAAAGTAAGGTTAAGGAAATCAATATACTCTAAGAAAATCAAACAACAATTAACAATCAAACCTCCTTATACCAATTTTATATCTTATATTTTGGTAACCACAACACACACAATTTCCTCCTTTACATCAGTCATATGTGATTTTTTGGGATTAGCAGAGAATCTTGCAACTATTCCAACTGCATGTGCAATATCTGGTCTAGTATGAACAACATACATTAGTTTGCCAATCATTAATCTATATAACAAGGTCTGATTTACCTCATTTGAATTATCTTCCTTTTTCAGCTTACATACGGTAGCCATAGTTGTTCCAATTGGTTTGGAATCTTCCATCTTGTATATCTTCAGCACTTCCTTGATGTATTTGGACCAAGTGGTATATATGCCTGCATCTTGTTGAAGAATTTGTAGACCAAGAAAGAATTTGATCTCCCCAAACATAGACATTTAAAATTCTTTGCTCATTTCATTCACAAAGGATTTGCATAACATTTCATTACCCCCAAAAATGATATCATCAACAAAAATTTCAGCAATCAGAATATTACCATCGGTATCTTCTTTTAAGTACAGATTGTTATTTTCACTTGTTCTTACAAATTCAATGCTAACGAGATGGGAGTGAAGTCTTTCATACTAGGCTCTTGGTGCTTGTTTTAATCCATACAAGGCTTTATGTAGTCTACATACCATGTCTCTCTTGTTTGGATCAACAAACCCTTTTGGTTGTTCAATGTATACTTCTTCTTCTTGTGTTCCATTTAGGATTGCAGATTTGACATCCATCTGGTATACCTTGAATACTTTGTATGCAGAATAAGCAAGAAGAATTCTAACTCCTTCTAGTCTAGCAATGGGTGCAAAGGTTTCACCATAATCAATACCTTCTTCTTGTGCATACCCCTTGCATACTAATCTTGTTTTATTCCTCGTGAATTCTCCATTCTCATTCAACTTGTTTCTGAGTATCCATTTGGTACCGATGATATTCTTGTCATGTGGTCTCTGTATTAGTGTCCATGTATTGTTCTTCTCAATTTTTTCTATTTCTTCATTCATAGCACTGACCCATTCTTCATTCTCAAGTGCAGTATTAACATATTTAGGCTCAAAATCACAAAGTAAACATCTGGTGTTTAGTGACTTACTTCTTGTTCTCATTCCATCCTTCTTGTCTCCTATGATCTAATTCTGTCGATGATGTCTTCTGACATACTTGGAAAGTTTTGGTTTAGCTCTTTTTCCATCATTTTGATTATCTTCTTGACCTTCGTTCTAATCTCCATCGCTCGGTACACCATCTTGAGTATTATCCTATTTTTTGGTAATTGCAGCCTGATGCTCAGTTGCAATGTTCTGTTGCTCAGGAGCGATACACTGTTACTCGGGTAGAGTGTCAGGTTCTTCATTGTAAACAAACCTGTTGTAGTCTTTTGGTTTTTTTCTGCTTTCCTTATCATTCTTTTCTGCAAATTCAGCTATTCTCACATTTGCACTTTCAATGATCTTGTTAGATGACTTGTTAAGACATTTATAAGCCTTGCTTTTGGTGGAATACCCTAGAAAGATACCTTCATCACTTTTGGAGTCAATCTTTCCATTTCTATCATCTTTCAAAATATAACATTGACTACCAATGATTCTAAAGTAACTTACATTGGGTGTGTAACCATACCAAAGCTCATAGGGTGTCTTCTTTGTGTCCAATTGTACTATGTTCAATGTGTAGACAGCAGTACTGACAACTTCCCTCCAGAAATTTTGAGTGATGCTTTTCTCAATCATCAATGTTCTTGCACAGTCAACAATTGATTTGTTTCTCCTTTCAACAATTCTATTTTTCTGTGGTGTTCTCGGTGCAAAAACTGTCTTTTAATTCCATGCTCATTATAGAAATTAGTGAATTCATCGGAAATAAATTCCCCTCCTCTATCTGACCTTAAGCATTTCAATTTCAAGTATCACTTTATTTTTCTACCATAGACTTATACCATTTAAACATCTTGAATGCTTCTGATATAACTTTTAAGAACATGACTGTCATCATTCTAGAATAATCATCTACAAAGAGAATGAAATACCTATCTCTATAGTAACTCTTTGTCCGCATTGGTCCACATAGATCAGTATGGACTAATTCTAGAATTGCATTAGATGTATGGGCTTTACTTTTGAAACTAGACTTTATCATCTTACATTTTGTTAGGACATCTTGCAGCAAAGTGTCCAACCTATTTATAATTAAAACATATGAGTGGTAATTTACCTTTGTATCTCCCTTTGCCTCTCTGCAATATTCTTGCCATTAGTGCTTCAATCTCATCAAGTCCTTGATCCTCATTATCACTTTCACTATCATTCATCATAGTGTGTCTATGACTAGACTTACTTATTTTCAAAGAAGATTTGAATGCAGACTCTATAGATGGTAAGACACTATTATCAAAGTTATTCATCTCAAATGAAATCAGTCTACCAATAAGACTATCTACAGTAACAATATTGTTTGCAACTGCTCTCATTTCTTGAATAGCAGATACTCTAATAGCATATACAGGTAGTAAGGTTCTTAAGATTTTAATTACCACTGTCTCTTCTTCAAGTACACCTCCAACTCCTCAGATAGCATTGAATACCTCTTTGATTCTGCAGCTATACTGAGTGATATTTTCTCCTTATTTCATCCTTAGGTCATCAAACCTCCCTCTTAGGATTTCTGCCTTGGCTCTTAGTACATTAGCATCTCCTCCATGTACCAGCTTCAATTTATCCCACATTTGCTTTGCAGAGGTGCAGGTTTTCACATCTTCAAACTCAACATCGGAGAGTGATGAGGCAAGTTCTATCATCATGCAATTATGCTCATGCTTTTCTCTTAATTGCTCAAGAGTGTGAGGTCTTGTAGGCAATACATATTCAGTATTAAGGTGTTGAGTAAGATCATTACCAATACCTGATAGGTGGAGTCTTATTCTTCTTTTCCATGATGCAAAGTTGTCTTTATTCAACTTGGGCACATCTTGCTTGTTCATCTTGTGATCTTTTGCTTGAGATATTAAACTCTCTTTCTAAGCACACAAGCTCTGATACCAATTGTTAGAATAACTGAGAGGGGGCCTGAATCAGTGGCCTAAAAATTATTCCAATAAATCAACCCTTAAAACTTAGTACCACAATATTAAGCCTCTAGTTATCTTCAGTCCTACAAGATGTATGTTTTCAAATATACTTATCAAATAACTACTGCTCGGAGTTATCTTTTAAAACTTATTCTTTATATTTACTGAATAGAAGTCTATCATTTACCGAAAAATAGTAAATTGCTTAGTGTATACTGATCAATTCAGATTAGTTATGTGTAATGCAAAACACTAAATTAATGACTCAGAGACACATTGACACATGGATTTTTAACGTGGAAACCCTGTTAAGGGAAAAATCACTTGGGACCGGTAACCCAAAATTTTCATTCTTCTGAGGTGAGCTCGGTGAAGAGTCAACCCTGTTAAAGGTTACAAACACACTGTTAGGTGTGACCTTGTTAGAGGATTTAAAATATTAGTTTGTCACTTGATATTGGGCATCTCTATGCTGCCTTCTATGACCAAACCCAATGTAGTTTGTCAAATGGTATCTGACATCTCATGCTATCTTCATGATCAAACTTTTTGATACTCCTTGGGATGTATCTTAATATAGAAAGGATTGTTAACTCCTCGGTTAAGAGAATTTCTAAATCAATGGTTAAACTGAAATAGTAAATGATCTGTTCACACATACAACTTAGACTTGCAGATTTTTAGATCTATTGTAAGTTCATTAAACCATTATGATAAATATATCTTTTCAATACCTTTGCTCCACTTCTTTCTGCTTGGTGGTGTTGTGCTTCTCTGTTACTCGGTGTTTGCAAAAATATTTAGCTCTTTCCTCAGCTTGATTGATCAGGACTGTATGAAGTTGTTCTTCATCAGTTTCTCTTCAGCATCCTCTTTTTCATTCACGCCCCCTTAAGTCATAATGAATTAAGTTCTCTTTATATACATGATATCATCATTTCTCACTTCTTGATTTTCTTGTTCTTGGCGTGATCCACAATTTTAGCCAATCTTGATTTAAAGTGCAACTCTTGTTTTATCTCATAGAAATCTTCTTGCCAACTAGATAAAATAGTTTTAAATCTTTTACTTATCTTTGGCTTTAACTTGTCGATGAAAACAATGTTAACAACCAGTTAAGTCTATCTTTAGCTCTGCCAGCTAGGTATTTTGTTGTTTCTGAACTCCAGTTAACTTCGGTGTTTTAACTCTTTGATAGCTTCAGTCAACACTTCAGTTCTCCTCGGGCTTCTCCGTCGGTGTTTTTTGTCCATCAGGGTTGTCTGTCCTTCAGGCTTGTCTGTGAGTCGGTTAACACTGTAATTCTAGTCGTCGGTAATGCTTGTGATTCTGCTTGTTGATAATGCTTGTCAGTTTTCCGCTCGGGCATCATTGTGACTTTGCTCTCAGTTTTCTCTGTCCTTCGGTTTCCACTAACTGTCAGTGTTTGAAGTCACTTAGTGAATGCTGGTCTTTTAAGCATTACTGAAATCATAATCTTTATCTCTATTTCTCTGAAGTCTTTGACACTTTGAATATAACCGATTAGATTTTATCAAGTTGACATCAATGAAAATACAATCCATTAACTAATTTAATTTCTTGCATTATCCTTCTGCATTTCAGTTATCAACTTAACATCTTCAAAAATTCAATCAGTAACATGTCATCAGTTCCTATGGGCTGCGATGCAAGGAAGAGTAGTTTCAAAAATGGGTTTGAAGGTCCCTCTAAATGTGTTTTATGTGAAGCCAATGAAGAAACCACATAACATTTACTATTGGAGTGCCCTTTTACATATCAATACTAGCAGTGGTTATGTAATAAATTAAATTGGAGTTTATCTCTTCCCAATAATCTAAAAGATGTGCTAAGAAGATGGCAAAACATTTTTAATAGCAGTCTATACAAAGTCCTATGGAAAATTTCCCCTTCCATATTGGTTTGGGAAATATGGAAAGAAAGAAATAGACATATTTTTTAGGATAAGAGCATGGACTCGGGAATTTTGACAAATAATATTGAAGCATCCATAGTAGAGACTATGAATAGTAGGTTGAGAAATGTAAATCTAGAAGAAACAAGGTTTACCAACTGGGATAACAAGATGAGGAAGAATTGGTTTGGACTTATTACCACAAAATTATAATCACAACACCAAGGATAAGAGATTTAAATGAGAACAATGTCAATGTAAAAATCCAAATCATGGATGGTATAAATTGAACTTTGACAGGGCATCAAGAGGGAACCCTAGAAAAACTAGAGTAGGGTGTGTTATCCATAACTTAAATGGAGAGATTTGTCCAAAACTAGCAAGGCCAATAGGATAAAAAAATAACAATATGGCCAAAGTTATTGCTATTATAGAAGGGCTACTCTTATTCAAAGAATTACATTTAGAGAGAATAGGTATTGAAGGAGACTCACAAATTATAGTAAACACCCTCAGAACCAGTGAAACCCCAAATTGGAAATTGAATTCCAAATTAGGAAGAGCAACAGATTGCTAAAGTATTTCAAAAAATTTACCATTAATCATATGTATAGAGAAGGAAACAAAATAACAGATGAATTATCAAATCAAGGGGCAGATGGCAATTGGATCAAAATTATAGGTAATAATTAAAGAACTTAGAATATATAAGGGCATTTATCAGATTAGGAAAGAGGGATTATTCACCTCTAAATATGTCTACCCTCTCCTCAATACTCGAGTGATATAATCCTCAACTAGTTTAAAGTCACTTGTGATGGTCTAATAGGTGAAAGGAATAATATGGTTACTTTGATCTTAGGAGACTCTATCATAACACTGGTTCAAAATTAGATTAATGCTCATAAGGATTGTTTATTCTTAATCTTGTTTGCTTCCCTATTTTTTGTTTTTGTTGGCTTTTTCACCTAGTATTATGTGACTGCTTTCTTCTATGTTTCTCCTCTTCTCATTTCCCTGTGTTTGTCATCTTTTTCATTTGACATGATGTCCTTATCTTGGTTTGTTTGAATTTGTTTGAGCATTTGGCTATGCGATGATTCATTCCTTTAGCTTTTGGATTTTCCTTGGTATTGGGGTATAATCCTATGTTTGTGTCCCTCTCATTTATTAGTCCATGCCGTTAAGGCAGGAGACTAATGTTTTCGATAGCTTTCGAAGTATTAATTTTGTCCTTACAAACCGCGTGACATACAAAAATCTTGCTAAAAACTATAGTCTTGGAGAAATTCAGTGCTTTTCTATTGGCTGTGTTCTTTTTCCCTGGTAGTATTTTCATATTTGCTATGAGAAAATAGGGGAGTATTTTGAAATGTTAGGAGACGTGGCATCATGTAGATACGTGTCTCTTGCCAAGGGTTTGTTGTGGCGTTTTGCATAGTAGTAAACGTGTCACTTGCAGGTATGATTTGCATTAAGCTCATCGATTTCTATTTCATTGCATCTCCATCGACTTTTTCTAAGACCATTTTAGTTACTGTGACAATTTATTAGTCCCTGTCTTTTCGAGAGGAGGCAGATAGAATTAAACAATTCAAAGGACAAGTTTTAGCTCTGCAAGATGAGCCTGATGTGCCAAGGGTTTGGCTACCACATGATTACTCTCTTGGTCTGGCAATGGCGAGGGCATTTGGAGATTTTTGTTTGAAGGATTTTGGCCTAATTCGTCATCTCACAAAAAGAGATGAGCTCATCGGGATGGCCACTATGTTATTTTTTATTCTATGGTTAATAATTTTTCAATCAACCGAAAGGAGAGATCCATAGTTGTGGTACATCTCCATCCCCCTTATGATATGCTAAAAACTGCACCCACAATTTCAAGAAAAATGTAATACAATCTTAATCAAGCTCAAGCCATTCAAAACGTTACGGAACCAATATTTTTTGTTCTAAAAAAAGTATAGTTATGATACAATTGCCCTCACGCAATCACGTTGATAAAATTAAGGATTAATTTTGGAAAGAACGTTAATTTTAAACTACAGAATGAATTTCAAATATTGCAGGTGTCTGATAGGTGGGGTTATACATAAACAGTCTCTTGAGAGTCATCTTATCTATCTGCAGGGTTTATTTAGAAGGAATTGCAAGCGTTTGTTTCTTGCCGCCTTTTACAAAATGTTTGGGGAATAGCAGTTTGGACGTTTTCTGCATAGAACTGTTCTTCCATTCCCATTTATTTGTTTTCTCAGTGTCTTTAAGAGATATTTTTGAATAACATAACATTGCCAAATATAATTTTTTTAAAACCCAGTACCCGATTATGCAGTTATAATGGTGTACTTGGTTGGTAAAGAAAGTGGGAATTCATAGGGGACGTACTCCAACATTCATTTTGGGATGATACAACCTGTTCAAAAGTGGTTTCTTAAGATTTTGTTTCTATTTTGTGTTAGTAGTCAGTTTAAACTGCATTCTATCATTTTAATGAAGATGCAATGGGCAATCCCATTACATAGTTTTCCAGGTTTGTGCTCAACTTTAGTCGCATTGGGTATTCTTTAATGTTAAATAAAATGATATCGAAGTATTGCTTTTGTGCCAAGCCATTTGGTCTAGGATAGGAATGAATGAGTTCTATCCGTTCGCCTTGATTTCATCTTTAAAGCCCAGGAATATAGGAGAGTCTGCAATCGTAAGTAACCCATTGTTTTTGAAACAGCTAGAGACCATCTATTTTTTTTATTTTACTCAGTAAGATATAATGGTTGGAGGAAGCATAATATCAAAATTTATACCTGGAAAAAGTAATGGTCGTAAAGCTATTGTCAGAGACTTATGATAAGCTTTGACAAATTTCCTGAGTATCATCTGGGTGAAGCCCATTCTCAGCCACCTGATACCACACATAGCTATTGCCAAAAAGAGCAGGAGAAAAGTGTGGTGGAGAAATCAAACGAGAAGAGGAGGGAAAAGAATATCTACATAGGGTTGGGGTTGTGTCCCTCTGGTAAATAGGCTGCAGAGATCACAGACCCCATCAAAGGAATTAGGGTTTGGATGGGAACTTGCAACTCACCAGAAGAGGCTGTACTAGAACTTGTAAGAGCTAATTGTGCATTGTGTTGACTGCAGCACATTCCTCCAGCATTTTTTCTTAGTTTTTAAACGACCCAAATGAACATATGGTGTTGGAAGGCCTAGATGGGTAGGAGTGGAATGTGCAACAATAGTGTTCCATAAATAAATTGGAATTCTGATAGGGTTGGGAAAAGTTTGTTAATCATTATGGGTTGGAGATGAGAGATTTTCTTGTATTCAAATACATTTCTAAGTCATGTTTTAAGGTTGAGATATTTGATAGAATTGCGCGTGTGAAAAGTATTAGTGTTGGTTATTTCATGAATGTCAATGTTGATATGGATACAAGATGCCCTTCTGACAAAGTGGTGACAGATTAGGTTTCTGATTGGGACAGTGACGATTCCATTAAAGCAGTGGTAGAAAACCAAAGGTGTAAGTATAATTCAATTCATTTAAACTTTCAAAGCAGGCATTTGAGTTGTAAGTTAATGAGGAATGGCATAGCACTAGACAAATACTTTTGTTGCAGACCATTCTAGGAAGAACCCTGAACATTATGTATCAGATAAACCTTCCCTTCCTTTGAAATCATATAAACATTTTTGGTCAATGGAATTGAAGTTGTGGAATGAAATGTCTAACAGCCAATGTCTACTAGTAAGATCAAACTCTTTGCTCTCTCTATTTATCATCATTTTTAATTAAAAAAAGTGTTTAAAAGGACAAATTTAGCAAGTTAACAAAGCATAAAACAATTTGTTAATTACATTTTGCTGAAGATTTCTGATAGTATAATACAAAGCAGTCTTTTTACAATACGAACAATCTACATTTGTGTGAAGGGTAAGTAAACCCTAATATATTTGGTTAAAATAACTAAATGTCCTCTTGAGTTTGAGAATGCAGGAGTTTCTCAAAACAGGTGAATGTCCTCTTGAGTTCCCAAGAGAAAGAGGTATAGTAGTTCTTGTGGATAACGAGGAATGCATTTGCAAGTAAATAGGCCTATTCTAAGTGTGGGCTGGAAGAATTTTTCACGACACAGAAATATCAAGGAAGGAGACATGTGCACCTTTGTGCAGGTGGACAGAAAGAAAGGGCTTTATATGCTCTTTCATCCCTTGTCATTATTTATCATGTAAAAATATCTTATTTCAATCCTTAGTCTTTTTTGCATATCCTGTGTAAGTTATGAGCATGTGACATAAATTGAATAAAAAGTAAGCTTACGTTCTTAATCATCACAACCTCAACTTTTACAATATAAATTAGATGCTCCCAGTTGATTAAATTTTTGGTGACAGAATTTCTTTAAATGCGTTTCTCCATTTATTGTTGAATTCAACAACATCGTTGTTTTGTGGCTTTCCTAGGGAAATATATGGAGGTTTAAATCATGAAGTCACCATCTCATGCGGAGCATTAACACCTATAAGAATGTGTAGCATTAATAGCTCCCTCCTGTACGTGGAATTTGTTGGGAACAGATAAGTCTTTTAGGACTGATACATACTATTTTTAGGCTTCAGTCTAGAGAGATTAATGCCTTTTAGCTGTTGACTGTTGACAGCTGTCTCTACTTGCTTTATAGTTGAGTTAGTTTAGAGTCTTAATAATTTGGGGAGTCATGAATAGTATACGTAGACAACAGACTCACATTTCTGGGAAAAAAAAAATTTTGGTGTTAACTGTTCTATGGAAAGGGATTTCTTTTTGGATGCTAAATTAAGATAAGAAGAAACAGTACAGTTTCTAAGTTTCTTTAATTTTTACTCATGTTTGGGCCTTTGCTGAAAAAGGGCTATGCTATTAAATTTTTAGTTGCTCAAGCTTTACAAGATAGAATGTTGTTGTGAAGATTTTTTTGAGGTTATAGCTCTGAAATTAGTGTTGCATCACCACCCCAATCTACCCAATCCATAAGAATAAGAACATTGTTTAGAATGAGGTAGCATTGAATCTAGCCGAAGTTATATACACAATTTAATTTTAATAGTAGAAATGTTTTGCAAAATCTGCCTAATCTGTCTACTTTAAACAACAGGCAGGGACTCCAGCTGCGCCTACGCAACCCTTGTTATCTTGTATTTTCCCTTTCATCCTTCCTTTTTCATTCCTTTGTTCCCCATTTCTTATTTGTCTTCTCTCTTATGTCTCCACCTCTGACGTCAGCTTTGGTTTTCCATCTCCTTTTAATGATTTCTTTTTTGCGTGTTACATTTACTTTTAATAACTAGTGAAAATGAGCATTTATTATCATTATTATCTAATTTTGAGGGGAAGTATCAAAGTAATGATTTTCTTTGAGGATAGAATGATCTTATTTTAGGTTTTATTTAAGTTTAGACATGTGTCTTCTTCATTACCAGTTGTGTTAAAAATGGATACTCCAGTGAAATAGAGAGGCAAGAAATGAGAAATGGATCTTACTGGTGTTGTAACGGAGGAGAGGAATCAAGGCATTATAAAATTCTCCTATGACTTAGTAGTAAGGGAAGTACTGAGAGTTTTGGGAGACAATTATATTTACAATGAAGATAGAACAAGGGAAAACTCAGATATTGCCTCCATGTTTTTAGCTCTGGCAATGAATTTTGAAAACAATAAGGATATTGTCAAAAAATTTAATTTGTGTAAGAGTATCTTTATTGGAGATATCTTGGGAGAAATTGAGGTTTTGGTTAATATTTACGCAGACCTTACAATTCCTAAACCAAGGTATTATGACTAACTTTTCTAAAAAGATAAGCATGTCCCAAAATACCCTATCATTTAAGTAGAGGATTGGGATAGCTTCATAAGTAGGAAACCTGTGGTCATTCGCAACCTAGAATTTCTCATGTGGCTCTTTCATTTCAAAAGACCAAATATTGTAAATGGGTTCCACAAATACTTGGTTGAAGATGAGGTTCTTATAGATGCAGAAGTGGTTGACATACCCAGTGCTTCCTTTTTGAATGAAGATGACCAAAAGGGGAGCTCAAGAGGAGAAACAAGTACTCGGGCCAAGAGGGAGAGAAAGACCGAGTGGTGAAAATTTTCAAGAAGAAGGTAAATCAAAGGATGGGCATGCAGAGACCAAAAACCATGATAGAAAGGGAAAAAGGATTACGTGAGCTGACTAGTGGGTGAGCCTTTTGAGTCGCATATTTTTTGGCTTGATCATATTAGGGCTTCGATTTAATCCCTCAAGCCTATGATAAATTATGTTAGTATATCAAGTTTGGGGATTTTTTTTGTATGTTCATCTATGGTATCATAAATTTTTTCAGCTTTGTATAAAAGACTTAGCTGCATAAACATATCTCGGTTTGCTAATTGGACTCTGTATTAACTTGCCCTAAAAACTTTTAAGCAATATATAAATATGTAAATACATGTTTATAATCAGGTTGGCTCTTGTAATGGTTCTTTGTGTTTGAATTTCCTTTAATATGGTTAAGACACTCTCTGGTATAAGGATGATGGCTAGTAGTATTAGAGGTATGACCTTCCGGCTCGAGTTATTGTTCAATTTGAGAGGCTTCACTTACATAGTTCTTGATTTCAATAATTTCTCCCTATGAAAATTTGGGCATCAATGATTAGTACAGGATGCCCCAAAATGCTCTCTAATATAATGTCGAGAGTTAAAAGGATAGTGGCATTGCATGCAGGTTTTAATTTGCTATTTTCTAAACTGGGTTACAAACCTTGAAATATGAATTGATGGCAGTTGATTTGTTCATTTATAATGAATTAAGGATTAATGTGTTGTTAAATCATTATCATTAAAATCCTACCTTTGTTTTAGATTTAAATCGATGATTGAAAAAGCAAGGTAGATACAGTAAAAACTCATCTTTAGAATTATGAATTCAAGAGTATTGAATATTTGGTTGCTTGTTTTATACTAGCTCTAATGGGAAATCTTTTAGTCTGTTGAAAAGTTTAGATAAAATCCTCGGGTCTTCGATCTTTGAGTGGCTACTCAGATAGGTATATCACAGATTTATTGTGATAATCATTTGTATTTCAGTCTTTGTATTCATACAAAATAGTGTGGTATTCTGGTTGACAGTAAAAGCTTTCACTTTAGCATGTGGGGTCATATTTATTTAGAATTTGTTATAATGTGTCTTCATATATCCTCAGTTTGACATTGTAGTAGCTTCCTTATGGTAATACTGGTGTAAACTGAGGGATCGTTCTCCAATCTGGAAGCATTAATGTAGAAGAATTGAGACTAATTTCTTCTCCATTTGTGGTTAAAACCTAGAGACCGCGTCCTTTAGCTCCTAGTAGTATTACTATAAGGAGCAGTAGGCAGGTTGGAGCCCCTGGTTATTAATTAACTATTATTTGAAGGCATCGAGGACTCACTCAGTCTAGAGATGTGGATACCTATCTGATAAGTATAATGGAATTGAATTTGTAAGGTTTGCAATAGCTATTTTATCATGGTGTTAATAGTAGTTAACCCTTTACAAGATCTTTTAACCGAGCCAACTTAGCCTCTGAATATATATAGTTGTTCATAGCTACTTGAAGTTGGTACTAGGTTTAGGCAACTCTTTAAAAGTTAATTTGATAGGAAGGTAGCAAAGGCTTGTATTCACATTGCTACTAAATTTTCAAAATAAGCTGAGACGTTAATAATCAAGGAAATTTGGAATATATATGTGTGATAAGTATATCTATTGATTTGATCTACTTGTATCTGATTACTAACATATATGATAAGAAAGTTGGAAGATGGCAGAATGTATTTTGCAGGCACAGGGCGTGCAAACAAACAGGAATCTAGGAGACACCAAAATGGATGAAGCGAACATTTAACAGTGAAGAAGGAACAATGCAATTTGATGCAATTTGAGTTTTGTATGTAATAAGTGGATTGTTTTACCACTGCTACCATCCCAAAATTGTTCAAAACAAGATTGTGTAATTCTTGTTAAATTGAACTCTTATTATTTATTATTTTTTGGGCAATACCGGTGGTTTTCTTAACCCGACTCTTTCTACCGGTGCCCACACTGAACTGGGTATGTAAAAAAGTTTTTTAATTAATAAAATTATTGACTTCGATCTATTATCGATAAAAATATATATATATATATATATATA
>MU225611.1:1867881-1879140 GCA_018584345.1 Thuja plicata | reverse complement strand
CAAAATTCCTTATGTTGTTATTTCATTTATAAATGTACCATGCAATCCCTAAATGCAGCTATATGCAGACTCTTAGGACCTTGTCACTGATTAGCAAATATTGCAACATTTTTATCATCATTGGGCGCTTTTGGAATGGATACCATCTGATAGTACAACCATCACTAATACCCACTAATATTATGAAAGTATGAATACTATATTTCATTTCAAATGTCGGAAATAGACTTAGGCATCAAGGCATAGAAGCCAGGATAACAAAATAGTCACCTTCCTTTTAATATACCAGATTCTAAGTAAGGCAAGATATTGGACCTGTAATGACCTTGAAAATTCATATCCTTGGGTGCATTATGATTCGTATACCTTATTGAGAATATAGATCAGAAAATAGACAAGGAAATTGTTTTAACCTCACCGTAGTTTACACATAACAAAGATCGAGATATATGCGGCTATCCACCCATAGTGACAGCTCTTACCATATACATCCAAGTTAGGTGAAATTTATAGGATCATTTAGAACAATCACCATACGCAGAAAATCAAGAAAATATTATGCCCCCTATCCTTGAGACTCTTTGTCTTTGCGCAGACGTCATTGAGCAACTAAGAAGACATAACAAATCATCAATTGTGAATCAATCAAATAAAATTTATAATTACTTAGATGCCCCTAGTTGAAAACATCATCAGGACATAAAAGAATCATAATCAAACCATTATCAAACTATGTGTTTAAGTAGTACTTGTTCATTCATCTGTCAAACACAGTAAAGATTCATCAATCAGAAAATTAGAATATAAGTAATATGGTGCTCCATGTATGTGCATTGATAGGATAATCCATTCATGTTTGCAATCCCATACGACTTTGTAGGAATGCTGTGAATGTAAATGTCATGTCCCATGTTATGAAAAGACACCCTTGTTTTGAAAAGTGACATTTGTTTTGCATGTATCAAGAAACATTGTGTCTGTGAGGAAACCAGCCTAGAGAAACCTAGCAACCGTAACTGACTATGCCAACAAAGATGCCCCCAGTGCAGACTGACTTATTCCTACGACGTAAAGATAGACAAATCCCAAAGCGAGGATAATATAGTCATGAAGTCAGCGTATGAGCACAGGCAAAATTATGAAGGCCTAGTATCAGTAGTGCAGTGATAGATGGAGCGCAGAACACAAGTGACGCTTGATTGCCAGGTTTTCACCACTTGGCAAGATCTTTTTCTTTCTTTTTGCTACCAAGATGCCTGTTTTACCAGGTGCTCATCGAGGCACTTTTCTCTTTTTCAATTTTTTTGCTATTTTTTCTTTTTTGAATGTTTTTGTAGTATCAAGGCACCTGTTTACCAGGTTTTCACCAAGGATACCCATTTTATAAGATTTTTTCCACTGTTTTTGTATTTCTTCAGGATCAATTTTCTGAATGTTTTTGGTATTTTGCAAGAACTATTTGTTGTATAGGCTCTGCTAGCCGAACATTAAGCGTAGAACTGCTTCAAATGTAGAGTGTTGATATGATATGGAAGAACGTCTCCCTCGGGTGTAGCTAATTGATAAGCTCCAGTCCTGAAAGTAGTAGTGATAACATAAGGTCCTAGCTAGTTAGGTTCAAACTTTCCTATCTGCTCTCTGTTAGGTTGATTCTTAGGATTCTCCTTGAGGATGAGATCTCCTACTTCAAACTTGCGTGGTTTGACCTTCTTGTTGTAACCTTTGGACATTCTTGCTTGGTATACTTTGAGGTGATCAAATGCTTGTTGTCGGGGCTCACCTAGGAGGTCCAAAGCATTTACCCGATCAATGCGGTATTGCTCATCAGTAACCAGTCCTTGTAAAGATATTTGTAAAGATGGGATTTCAACCTCAATAGGTAATACTGCTTCAGTGCCATAGACTAGAGCAAATGGCATGGCTCCAGTTGGTGTTCGAATGCTGGTTCTGTAGGCCCATAGTGCCGGATTCAGTTGTAGATGTCAGTCTCTGTCATACTTGCTTACATTTCTGTGTAGAATTTTGAGAATGTTTTTGTTTGATGTCTCGACTTGTCCATTACCTTGAGGATAATAGATTGAGGAGCAATGTTGAGTGATATGGAACTGTTCACAGAGGTCATCAATGTCTTGATTTTTAAATTGGCCCCCATTGTCTGTCACAATTGAAGAGGGTATCCCATATCTACAAATAATGTAGTTCAGAATGAACATAGCCACCTGTTTGCCAGTGGCTTTGATTAGCGGCATGACTTTGAACCACTTCATGAAATACTCAGTGGTCGTAATAATAAACTTGTGTCCATTCGAAGAGTTGGGATATATTTGTCCAACCAAGTCAAAGGCCCATTGCTAAAATGGCCAATGTGTTATGAAAGGTATCAATTCTCTGGCAGGAGCATGGATAAGGTTTCCATGTGTCTGGCATTTAAGACATGCTTTTGAAAATTGAATAGCATATTTCTCCATGGTAGGCCAATAATAGCCTACTCTGAGCAGTTTTTTAGCTAATGAAAAGTCATTCGAGTGTGATCCACATATACCTTCATGGACATCTTTTAATGCTAGATCAGACTCTTTGAGTTCTAAACACCGAAGAAGTGTACCGTCAAGACTACGTCGATATAGGTTGTTAGTTATGAGGACATAATGCGATGCTATCCTAATCAGGGATCTTTTCTCATTTCTGGATAGATTGGCGGGAATGGTTTGGTCGGAAAGGTATGCAATGACACTGGCATATCGAGATGGATCAGGGGTATTCAAGGCACATATTACCTGGTATTCAGGATTAGCAAAGGTAGGATAGGATATTTCTTCCACCAAGAAATCATAGCAGAATTGATGCTCCTCCAGTTGTAACATGGATGCCAAGGTAGCCATAGCATCTACAGCTTTGTTCTCTGATCTTGGTATTTGCTGGAAGGTGATGAAGACAAAGTATTTCTTTAGATCATCAACTAGTTGCTTGTAGGGCATCAAATTTTCATCTTTTGTTTGATACTCCCCATTGACTTGGTTGATAATTAGTTGGGAGTCACCATATACATGTAACTCAATGATCTTCCATTCCATAGCTATTTTGAGGCCGTTGACTAATGCTTCATATTCTGAGATATTTTTGGTGCATGGAAACATCAATTTGTAAGATTTGAGAATCTTGTATCCTTGTGGAGTTATGAAGAGAACCCCTGCTCCAGATCCTTGTTGAGTGAATGAACTGTCAAAGTACATCTTCCAGGGATGTTCAGTGAGATGCATGATTGTTTCATCAGGGAACTCAATTAGTAATGGTTCATCATCCTGGAGAGGTGAATCATCCAATTGATTTGCAAGTACCTATCCTTTGATAGCTCTGCGTTCGACATACTCAATGTCAAACTCACTTAGAATTAGGACCCATTTTGCCAAACGTCCTGTTAATGTTGTTCTGCTCAAAAGATACTTTAGAGGATCTATCTTAGAAATGAGCTTTACTGTATGAGAGAGCATGTAGTGTCTCAATTTCTATGATGCGAAGATGACTGCCAAGCATGCTTTTTCAATAATGCTATAATTGAGCTCATAAGTGACTAGGGTTCTACTAATGTAGTAGATAGCTCATTCTTTCTTCGTTTCATCTTCTTGTGCCAGTAATACTCCTAGGGATGTAGCTATAGCTGAAATGTATATGAGCAAGGGTTTACCATGAATAGGCACCATAAGAATAGGTGGAGCAGCCAGGTACCCCTTCAATTCTCTAAAGTTTGCTTCACAGTGTTCATCCCATTTGAATGCAACCCCTTTATGTAGTAACTTAGTAAAAGGTTGTGCTTTATCTGCAAGTTGGGACATGAATCTCCTAATAGACTGGAGTCTCCCTTGTAGTGTCCTCATTTGACTGATATTACGTAGAGGAGTCATCTCTAGAATAGCTTTGACCTTTGCAGGATCTACCTCGATTCCCTTTGCTGATACTATGAATCGTAGGAGCTTGCCTGATTGGACCCCAAAGGCACATTTCTTCGGGTTGAGCCTGAGTTGGAATTGTTCCATTCGATCCAATATCTTTCTTAGGTCAGGAATGTGAGTACTTCTTTCTTTGGATTTAGCCAGTGTGTCATCGACATAGTCCTCCATGTTTTTGTGCATCATGTCATGGAATATTGTTGTCATAGCTCTTTGATATGTTGCATCGGCATTCTTTAGCCCAAATGGCATGACGTTCCAGAAAAATGTGCCCCATGCACATGTGAATGTGATTTTCTCTTGATCCTCAGGGGCGAGCTTGATTTGATTATAGCTAGAGAATACATCCATTAATGAATACATCTGAAAGCCAGTTGTAAGGTCTATGATCATGTCAATGTTTGGTAGAGGGAAGTCATCTTTCGGACATGCTTTGTTGAGGTCTCTGAAGTCCGTGCAGATCCTAATAGATTTATTAGATTTAGAAACAGGGACCACATTGGAGATCCATGCTGCATAGGCAATGACTCGAATAAATCCAGCTTTTAACAACTTTTCTAGTTCTGCTTTCACCAATAATGCAACATGAGGATGCATTTTTCTAAGTTTTTATTTCACGGGCTTGATCCTAGGAGCTATAGATAAGTGGTGCATGATGAGATTAGGATCTAACCCTGGCATATCAGTGTAAGACCATGCAAAGTTGATCTTCTTGTCCTTCAGGAACTCTGTGAACTGTACCTTCTCTTCTTCTAATAAAGATTGTGCTAGATGAACTATCTGAGGATCTTCAATAGTGCCCAAGTTCATTGGCTGTGTTGGTTCAATCAATACTGAAGATCTTTCCTGAAAGTGTTCAGGGAGGATATCAAGAGTCTCATCCTTTGGTGCCTCGAAGAGGTTTTCACCATTGGATACATCTTTTTTCTTTACTATTTTTGGATCTGATACTGCCACAGAGTGGTTTTCACCATCAATCCGCTTTTTATTTTTATTTTTCAGTTTGTGACTAAGAAACTTGATATCCTCCTGTGACATGTTCTCGCTCCTTGCATTGGTGGAAGAAGGGTAAGGTTCACAAGCATTAAGATAACAAGCTAGGGATTGGTCATTGGAAAAGTCAAGGATAGGAGTAGGATCTATTTTAGGCCAATCAATTAGGTCTGGAAGTACCAATTTTAGGGAGTTAGATTCTGGGAAGGATAGCATCGTGTTAGTATCAAGACCATTAACCGACATGACATGATCTGTTAAGTTAATTTCTTCGATATTTAGATCAATAAGAGTGAGATCGTTGTTAAAAGGGTCGTTGTCAGTCATATATGGATCAAACTCTAGTGACTCGTCAGTAGATATCTCATCATCATCCCTTTGTAAAAGGAGGCTTCTTGCTTGTAGCCTATGAAATTCTTGTAGACTTATGTATCCACCAGTGTCTCCATCAATGATCAGGGGAAGGAACTCTTCTTCTGCTTCAGGAGGATCAGTATCATTGAAAGGAGTGTTAGGTCGTTTACTAGGAGCTGAGGAAGTTGCAAACATGTGAATTGTATCTATTCCAATATCTTTAGAGGCAATAGATAGCTGATCCCACTCATAGTCATGAGAGTCTGTGACATCATCATCAAATATGTCTAAATATTCAGCAATGTTTATTTGATAGACTCGATTAGCTACTTGTAGATCGAAGTGAGGTAGATCGAGGACATGTGAAATTGTGACCAATCGCCCCCAGTTAAGATGCAAATTTTGTACCCGGGGTTCTTCTTGAGTGATTGTTGCTATGGTGTCTCCTACCTCTTGAATAAGAGGTTGTGTTATCAAAGGAGTGTGAAGATCTTGTGGTACCTCAAAACTAGGTACACAGCGCTCTCCTTGATATTCAGGATCCTCCGTACCAATATGTAGTAATCTCTCATAAGGCCATGGTTCCAATATTACCTCATATGTTTTATCACTCCCTATTTCAGAAGGTGGACTCTCTTTTGAAGTAGGTTTGTTGGATTGGGTATTAAAGCCCAGTCCTATTTTATCTCTGTTGAGGCGGAACTCCATAGGTATGGGTTCAATGATCCCTCGTCCTGTGTCATTCAGAGGTCCCTTTCCTTTGTAACCCATTTGTATAAGGAACTCATATCCCTTTCCATACTACTCTGGGGATATCTTCACATGTTTGACCTAAAATTTCACTGGTTCTCCTTTGTAAAGCTAGTCCAAGACTGCTTGTTCTTCTGTGTTATCTAAAGAAGATATGGATGCCTTTATCATGCCAGTGGCCTTGTGTATTTCTGGCTCTTTGAATTCTAGAGGTGTGAATGTTGGTGACGATTTTCCATAAGACCTTGGTGACACTGGAAGGTCTGTCAGTGAAGGATTCAAGTCCAGCTTGTACTCTCCCATACCTGTTTCTTCAAGTTTCAATATTTTTCTAAAGCTCTTCATGACCATATCCTTGGTATTTTTAGGAGAAACGACATCCATAGCCTCTTTGTTGTGTGGGATCATGCTACCTGCTTTGATATTGTTGCAAGTGTAGTTGGCATCTGCAGGAATCGTCACTTCTATCCCATTATGTGGGAACTTGATCCATTGGTGATAAGTGGACGGTACAGCTTGCATCTTGTGAATCCATGGTCTGCCTAGTAGAATATTGTAGGCCAATGGTAAATCCAGAACTTGACATATGACATTCCTTTCAATTGGTCCAACTCTGATAGGTAGAGCAATAAGACCCCTAGAGGATCTTTCTTCCTCATCATAAGCTTTGATGGTTATCTTGTTTCTGGTGTCAATTGTTTGTTCTGAGAGACCTACCTAGTCTCCTAACGAGATCCAGTGTATAGGTATTCAATCCTGCGCCTCCATCTATCAATACACGTCTAACATGGGATTTATGAATAAGGACTTCGATATGGAGGGGTTGATTGTGTGGATGGGTCAATGACTTATCATCCTCTTCAGAAAAGGAGAGGTAGTGCGGTGCTGAGATGTGATTGACCATCGCTTTGAACTTGTCTATATCGATATCTTTCAGAACATTAGCAGAGTGTATAGCTTGTTCTAGGATTTCCCTATGCACAGTGGATATCTTGGGCAACTCGAAGATGGAAATTTTGGTAGCGGTTCGTTGTAATTGGTCTACCAAGTCATATTTTACTCCGAGGATAGTGACCACATGTTTTGTTGTTGGTTTAGGAATAGTCACAATAGGAACCTTTGATGTTGATGTCAGTTTTGGAGGTCCCTTGATTGTAACCTATGCCTGGCTCCGTGTTACAACATTTGAGGAGGATGAGACACCTTTAGTTGTGACCACATTGATGGAGTCAGTTTTAATGTTGAGCATATTAATCACATTGTCACTCTTGGAATAGGTGTAGTTTACCTCATTACCTTTCCCTTTAGATGTTTCTCCTTGATTATAATTAGGGAAGGGTTTGTTGAATGTCGTATGGTCCTCATTGGTAGTATGTCCATCGAATTTGATCTTACCTCCTTCGATGAGGTCTTGGATGACATGTTTTAGTTTGAGACAATTGTTAGTCTTGTGTCCCTTGTTTTTTTGGAAGATACAATAGGAGTTATCATCCCACCACCTGGGTTTGACCATTGGTTCCCATGGTTTAGAATCGGGAATCATAAGAACTTTGTTATCCACCAACGTTTTTAAGATGGTCTCAAGAGGTTCCCCCAAAGGAGTGAATGTTCTTTGGGGTTTTGAAGTCCAAGTTCATTCCTTGTTATTATCATTGTTCATTTTGGGAACGGGAGGTGTTACTTTAGCCTCTTTGCTTGCTTGCTTGCCATTAGTGAGATTGAATGCTTTGGGTTTAGAATGAATGTTAGAGGCATCAACTACTCCGTCATTAACAACATTTTTGTTTTGCTTCCACCATTTAAGCTTGGAGTTGGAGCTACTACCTTTGCTTTCATTTTGAAGGGTGATCTCTCCCTTTTTGACAATGACTTCCTCAATACGGAGGGCATTTTTAATCATCCTATCGAAGCTAGGAGAATCTTGCATTTGTAGAGCATAGCTCAATTCAGGCACTAGATTATTAATGAAGATTTTCATCTTCTCCATTTTGGGAATGACCCTTGAATATTGTGCAAAAATCTTCCTCCATCTTTGTAGGAAGTGTGTAAATGACTCTAGTTTTCTGTTTGGTGTTACATAGATTCATCATAGTGACGTCATGTTGGATGTTGTAGGAGTAATTTTGAATGAACTTTTGCATCAACTCCTCGAATGTTTTGACCTTAGGGTTCAATTTTGAAAACCATTCCATAGCGTTACCTCTGAGACTTCCTGGAAATAGTCGCATGAGGTAAGTGGGTTCGTGCATGTACTCAATGCTTAGAGCACAGAATTCTCTTATATGGTCGTGTGGGTCAGTTTCTTCTATGTACTTGTCATATTTTGGCCTTGCCACATTAGGAGGAAATGGGACCATAGTGATACTCTTGTCAAAAGGAAATGGACAAATGGCGTCCAAAGAGTATTTTGTTTTAGGTTTGTCCTTCTCTTGTTTAAGGTTCTTGAGCTCCATTTGCATTAGATTGAGCTGTTTGGTGAGAATAGATATCAAGTTTGGTACTTCCTTCTCCTTGAGTTTTTCCACGTCATAATATTTGGGTAACTTGACACCTGTGAATGCTAGATGGAGGAAGTACTTTTCTTTATCATCACCAATTATCCATTCCAATAGTTTGTGTATTTGTTTGCTTTGTTTGAGTTTCTCGTATTCATCTTCAGGGATCTCTTCTTCACTGTCTGATCCAAACGGATTATGTTCAAACTTGGGGCTTTCTTCCTCTTTTGTGCCTTTGGATTGTGCTTGTTTTCCATCATTATAACCCTTAAAGGCTTTACTCCAATCGTTAGCGTGGCTATCCATGGGAGGTGAATCTAGATCAAAAAGGGAACTGCAAGAAGTTTCTCCTTGGAAGTGTGGTGTTTTAGGAGGCACCTTTGATCCTTTAGTTGTGTACTAGTTGCATCTTATGTTAACCATGAAGTTTGTTCCTTAACTTTGTTAACGTTTCCCAATAGTGCCAGTAAGGATTTCAGATCGTTCAAGTGGGTGTGTCTAGGTAGAAGTAATAGTTTGTTGTTGGTGGATGTAAATGATTCTAGCGTCAAAGGGTTAGAATGCCCTGATAGTGAGCTGGGAATCAAGTTGTTGATAGAAAAATGGGTAGACCACACGTATTGAACTGATCGTGAAAGACTGACTAAGCATGCAAGGTGGACATTTCGAAAGTGTTTTGAAATAACAACAGGGAGATCAGAAGAGGCAACATGAACCAGCTAAAGAACAAAAAGGGTATCCTAAGAAACTGAGACTTCCTAAGAAAAACTACTACAAATGCCCATTGTCCTGAATACGAGCTCCCAGATATGAGCCTCTGATGGTACCAGATACGATCCTAGAATCTGGATACGACTTCTTGCTGACCAAATACAATCCTCTATACTAGATACGATCCTAAATATTGAATACGAATCAGGAAAAATAGGATACAATTTTATGATGTCTTTGTCAATTTGGGTCAGTTTTGAAAAGTTCATTTTCAAAGTGCGTGAAGGTGTTTGTTTCCAGATTTCGTCAAGAGGTGTCGTAAGGTGTGAAAAACACTTGTACTCTAGGGTTTAAAATTTGTTGATTGTTTTGAGGAGCTTATCTTTTTAATGAGCTTTTGGACACGTCAAATAATTTTGCTTTGTTAAGGGGTGAAACAAACACTCACTTTGTCCTATTCTCTAGGTAGAGGATGAAAATCTTTGCTTGTTGACTTAGGTACACACTCAAATGCTAATCAGAATACAGCCATCACCAAGCACGCAATGGCTCCAGTCATGATATTGTATTAGCCGACTCCAAACGCAAGTGAGGGCACGATATGACAAGTGTCTTGGGGCAATTAATTTTTTCCTTGCACAAAGATTATCACCCTTTTGGGGATGAATCGGGTATTTTTTCAGTTGAATTTGTTGTAGATTATTGGGCAATCCATTTGAAACTGTCCCCCATAGAATTTTACAAGGCAAAATTGAGGCATATAGCCCTATGAGTACCTGAATATATATAGTCTCGCAAGCAAAATTCAAGCGGCTCCGCTCTATATATACCTTGATATGTTCAAGGAATGATGTCAAAAATCCAAAAACAAAACCAGTTCCATCTTTTGAGGCTTTGGCCTACGAGGAAGAAACTATTTATAGTGAGTTGAAAGGGTCGGCGTAAGACCTGTCCTCACTTGGGTCATTCCCGGGAGATTTTTTCCTCAACCGGCAGGCCCTCTACTGTTTAAATGATATGTAACCAGGATTGGCGAGCTTACGATTTCTAGATTTCTGATTCTTCAAAAGAAGAAGAGCATACTCTCCTAGTCCATGTCATTTTCTCCCAAAGCACTTAAAACAAAATTCATTCCCTCAAGCTATGTTGAGCTCGATTTAGTTGTTCCTATTTTAAAGAAAACAGGATGCTTGAAAGGGAAAATTTGCCTTGTTCAATTACCACAATGATTTAATGATTTGTGTTGTTCAATTTCTGATTTCCAAAAGAAAATTATACGATTGAACTTGTTCAATTAATCCCACATATTTAGAGCTTTGTTTTGTTCAGTTACTATCCAAAAAGAATAAAGTGATTTGTTTGCTTGTTCATTTACCCCCAATTTCATCACAAATAATAAGACAACGTCCGATTTTCTGATTCTCCTCAAGAGAAAAAGAGCATAATATCTGATTGTTTTATCAAGTGGAGAAATGGTCTTAAGTTTGGAAAGCAAATAAATAGAAGTCAAGATGGGGGTTGGAAACCTGTAAAACCACGTTAGTATCTGTTTAGTTCAACTCCGTGAAAACCTCCAAATATACCCTGCAAACACTTATCAAGCTGCAAAATACCACAAACACCACTTTGTCAAAATGTTAGGATTAGGTAAATCGAATGCACAAGATTTTTAACTAGATATGATCTTAAAATTTCACTAAATGCGATGCAACATATTGTATGCAAGCTTATTCACCAAATACGATCCCCTGCTGACTAGATGTGAGCCCAAACCAAAAATGATCCGGGAAATCTCGGATGCGATCTGACTTTTCCACGGTACGATGGCGTATCCGAGATGCGATCCTGAATGGTTAAAAATGATTGTGTCTAAATCTTGAGCATGCAAATTGGCAAAAAAGTGTTAGAAAATGAGGCCAAGTTGAAAATCAAGCCCCACGGTGGGCACCAGAAATGTGCGTGTGTATTTGGAAACCTGTTGAGAAAGACACAAACACTCAATAAGTCAT
>MU225611.1:1832114-1854822 GCA_018584345.1 Thuja plicata | reverse complement strand
TCTCTCTCTCTCTCTCTCTCTCTCTCTCTCTCTCTCTCTCTCTCTCTCTCTCTCTCTCTCTCTCTCCTCAATTAGAGAATTTGTCCTAATCTCACACCAAACTCAAGGGGTGTGAGATTTGCTAGTTTAATATTTGATGTTGTCAATTGCTACTTTTGTACCTTTTTTAATTTATAAAAGCACAACTTTTAATTAATAGTAGTTTTATTTTATTTACATTATTTTTAGTTGAAAAGCATGAGTATTATTTTATTAATGGGTTCCGTGGAGTCAGTGCATGAACTATTTTTTGTGGAACTAGGGATCCACGAGGAAAAGAAAATTATGCTAAAGGATTTGTAAGACTCTTGAACAAGAAAATATGAATCCCTCCTTTTTAGGTTTAAATTTTAAAGGGGTGTCTTTGAAGTGAAGCTGAAAAATTCATCCTACCAATGTTCAAAACTTTTTGTAATTTTTGTCAATAGTTTTTTAGATTTAACATAGTATCATAGTAGGTTTGACATTTTTTGTTGCTTAAAATAATCATAAAAGGGTTTAAAATTTTAAGCTTGCCCATTCGTGGAGCTACCTGCTTATGAAAAACTCATTAAATTTCTTAGCAACATATATTAAAAGAATTTAGAAACACCAAAAATGGAACCATAGCCTTACTCTTATGAATATATTAAGTACTTTAGATGGATATTTAATATATATTGCATAGAAAATAAAATAACTTTTAAAAATAAAAGTACATAAAATGTTTTGATTTAACTTTTTAAGATTTGGGGATGGTCTCTATGATTTATTATACTACCATTGAATGTTCAAATAGATATAAAATAAATAAAAAAGATAATTTATTATACATATTCATTTAAAAATATACATAATATTTATTATTCATGAGACTCATTCACAACTATGAAGATGAACCTATAATTGTTAATCATATAACATGTTTTATGATAAAAGACCATCATAACTATCTGACGCAAGGAGGGGGGAGTAGATGGGGCCAGAGGCACTCCCAATCACCAAACCACCTTGCAGAACCAATGCGGAAGCCAAACAATAGAGTGAGAGAAGAAAATACAATTATCCTTTATATTAACTTGATCAAAATCATTACATGTCGGGCTGTAAGGCCTTCCCAGTTTCGGCCATATATTCAATGAATTACAACAAGATCTTCATATAACATAGATCACATACCTTCAATCTCAATATCTAACCTTTTTCTTTCTTTCTCTAAGAATGATACCTAAACTAAGAATATATACAAGAGTCCACCAAAGATGTCGGTGCTCAAATCCACAAGGGAGACCCAGATTTAGGTCCACACATATCCCAATGAGAGATCCCAAATCAATTCAGCAAGGGAATTTAATGAAGAAGTTAGCCATCGGATCAAACTCTAAAAATAAACATCTCAGGAAAAGGTTTATCGAGCAACAGAGAGCCTCAGGAAAAGAAGAATCCGAGCAGCAGGAACAAAACCCAAGCGACAGAAGAAATCCAAGCATGCCAGAGCAAATAAACCGAGCACCAGAAACAAGCATGCCCGAGAGAAGAACCTGAGCAAAAAAACAAGAATGCCCGAGCGATAGAAACCCGAGCAACAAAGACTAACCCAAAACAAGCATTAACAAGCAGCAGAGCTCGAGCAACAGAGTATTACTCGAGTAGCCTCCAAACATGCTAAAGAACAAAAAAAACATATTTTTGGTTGTGTAGGATTTCCAATGACCCAAGATGCTCCTGCATCAGACACCTGGGGTTACAAGAAATGATTCTCCGAATCATGTATCAGGTTCAACCTGAAATGAATCCAAATTAGATTGAGAAATCAAAGATGAGTCCTCAATCGGTCTATTTTTCCACTTTACCAGATATTCCATGTATTGCTTTCCTCTTGTACTTTTGCTAACTTTTTGTTTCAAAATGTTTTCAACTTCCTCTATCTGCTTCTTAGGATCATCACATCGTACTGTCACTTCTTCATCAGGTTCATGATATTCATACAAGTCTGAAATATTGAATATAGGTGATATATTCATGTCATCAAGTAAGTCAACTTCATAAGCATTTCTACTGTCAAATCTTCTCAGTATTTTGCAAGGACCAAATTTCTTCATCTTCAGTTTACCATATGTTCCCATTGGAAATCTTCCTTTCTTCAGATGAACCATTACAGCATCACCAACTTCAAATGTTGTTTGTCTTCTTGATTTGTCTACAATATCTCTATACTTCTGATTACTTTTCTCTAGCTTCTGTTTAACATCTTCATGCAATGTCTTCATAAATTCTGCAAATTCTTTTGCTTCAACACTTCTTTTCTCTTCTCCAACAATATCTCTCAAATCTGATATACCTCTCGATTGTGTGTCGTGAACAATCTCAAATTTTGTTTTCCCAGTACTTCTATTCATTGAACTGTTGTATACAAACTCTGCTTGTGCCAACATCAAATCCCAATTGTTTGGTGTGTCTCCAACTAAGCATCTCAACAAATTACCCAAACTTTGGTTTACAACCTTTGTTTGTCCATTAGTCTATGGATGAAATGTAGAACTAAACTTTAACTCAGTATCCAACTTCTTCCAAAGTGTTCTCCAAAAATAGCTAACAAATTTATTGTCTTGGTCAGAGATGATACTCCTTGGTAATCCATGCAATCTGACAATCTCCTTAAAGAAAATATTTTCTATATGTACTGCGTCTGATGTTTTCTTACATGGTATGAACTGTGTCATCTTAGAAAATCTATCCACAATAACAAATATAGAATCATTACCTCTTGTTGTCCCTAGGTAAGCCAAGAACAAAATCCATGCTGATATCACTCCAAGGTTTCTCAAGAACAGTAATCAGTGTATACAAACCAGTATTTTGACCTACTCCTTTTGCAACTTGACAAACTCCATAGTTTTTCACAAATTTCTGAACATCTTTATACAACTGAGGCCAAAAATATCTCTCCTTTAGCAAACTCAATGTTTTATCAATGCCAAAATGTCCTGCCAATCCACTACTATGTTTCTCCTTTATCAAATTAGTTCTCATCGATCATCTTGGTATACACAACTGAATGCCTTTGAATAACATATTTTCCTGAATGAAATAGTCTTCATACTTACTTGATTGATTTGAATTACGTGCTCTGCACACTCTCCACTTCTCTGAAAAATCAGGATCACTTTCATACAAATTATTTTTGTCATCAAAACCAAGAACTTCGATTCTCATTTCAGTCAACAAAGATCTCCCTGTACTCAATGCATCAGCAACTCTGTTAGAAACTCCACTCTTAGAATAAAAAATGTAAAGCTCTACAAATAATCTACCCATTTCATATGTCTCTGATTCAACTTATTTTGACTACCCAAATATTGTAAAGCCTTATGATCAATATACAACACATTCATTTGGCATCAAATAATGTATCCACTTCTTCATAGCTTGCACAATAGCATAGAACTCTTGATCATAGACAGAATATTTCCTTTTTGCATCATTCAAATTTTCACTAAAGAAAGCAAAAGGTTTACCTTCTTGAGTCAATACAGCTCCAATTGCACTTCCATTTGCATCACATTCAACTTGAAATACCTTATTGAAATCAGGTAAGGCTAACACAGGTAATTCAGCAACCTTCAATTTCAAAGCTTCAAAACTCTTATTAGCTCCATGTGTCCATTTGAATTCTCTTTTGTCTCCTCTCATTGTCTCAGTCATAACATTACAAATAGAACTAAAATTTATGATAAACTTCTTGTAAAAACTTGCCAATCCATGAAATGATCTTACCTCGGTGACATTTTTCGGTGTAGGCCAATTCAGTATAGCTTCAACCTTCTCAGGATCCATCTTAAAACCATTAGCTGAAATCAAAAAACCCAAATACACAAGTTCTTCTTTCATGAAGGAACACTTCTTCAGATTTATTAGCAACTTTTCTTCTTTTAATCTCTGCAACACTTGCCTTATATGCATCAAATGCTCTTCTCTAGTCTTACTGAATATTAGAATATCATCCAAATATACAATCACACACTTATTCAATAATTTATTCAAAACTTCATTCATTAATCTCATAAATGTATTGGGTGCATTAGTTAAGCCAAAAGGCATAACTAACCACTCATACAAACCTTACTTTGTCTTGAAATCAGTCTTCCATTCATCACCTTCTATGATTCTGATCTGATGATATCCACTTTTCAAATCAATTTTGGTGAAATACTTTTCTCCACTCAAACAATCCATTATGTCATCCATTCTTGGTATAGGAAACCTATACTTCACTATGATCTTGTTTATTGCTCTAGAATCAGTGCACGTTCTCCATTCTTCGTTCTTCTTAGGTGCCAACACAACAGGTGCTGCACATGGACTCAAACTTTCTCAGATCAAACCTTTGTTAAATACTTCATGAACTTGTCGGTTAAGCTCTTCATTCTCAGTCGGTGTTAACCAATGTGGTGCTTTGTTTGGTAAACTAGCTCCAAGAATCAAATCCATACAATGATCGATATCTCTCATTGGTGGTAAACCATCAAGTACGTTATCTGAGATTATCTCCTTGTACTCAGTGAGTAACTTTCCAACTTTTGTAGGAATGTCATCCTCTGTATCCTTACTCATTTTTTTAGGAATCAAAGCATAACAGGTATCATTTCTTTTCAAATCTTTAACAAATTGTTTACCTTCCATCAAACAAACTTTCACAGATGTACATATCTCACCAATAGATTTTTCTTTCAAAGGTAACAAAACTGGCTTCTTACCATCAACCCAAATAAAATATCTATTCAATCTCCCATCATGTATAGCATTTCTATCATATTGCCAAGGTCTACCCAACAAAATATGACAACAATCCATAGGCATAATATCAAATAACACCTTATCATAGTACTTTCCAATTTTCAGATCCACAAAACATTGTTCACTCACCATTAATGTATGATCATCCTTGATCCATGAGATCTGATAGGGCTTTGAATGTTTCATCCTCTCCAACTGCAACTTTGCAACCATTTCCTCAGATGCCAGATTCTCATAGCTTCCACTGTCAGCAATCACTTTCCAAACTTTGTCTGCAATTCGACGTCTGGTTTTGAACAAACTTTTCCTAATCGGATCTTGCTTATCCTTTTCACTCCATAGTATCCTTCGGATCATGAAATTTCCTTCCTTTTCAGCTTCATTTGGTGACTCCTCTTGCACCAATGCATTTCTTCTACTACTTCCTTTCTTGCTTGCATGTGTGCATTCAAAATATTTATGTCCTTCTTCACCACAATTGTAACAAGTTACTTGGAATCCTTTTCTACTATAACCACCTTTGGAGTAATTACCTCTTCCTCGGTATGAATTTCCACCTTTCTATTCAGTTTTTCTTTGTTTTGAGATGTGTCTAGAATTGACTTTTCTGGTTCAGATCTACTGTTCTCACCATGAGATCTACCTCTTCCTCTAGGAAATCTTCCACCTCTGCCTCTTTGCCTTTGTTCATATCTTCTGTTCAACTTTTCCTCAACTTTTAGGGCAAATTGATATGCCTCCTCAATGCTTTCCATCTTGACCAAACTGATTTCATCTTGTATGGAACTCCTCAAGCCATTCAGGTATCTTGATTTTCTTTCCACCTCATCTTCAACATGTCCAGATCTGATGTCCAATCTATAGAATTGTTTAGTATAGTCTTTCACTAATTTTTCTCTTTGCTTCAAACTTTGCATTCGTCGGATTAGGTTAATCTGATAATCACAAGGTAAAAACTTGCCTTTCAATTTGTTTACCATCTTGTCCCATACCTTGATTTTTTCTTTACCTTTCTTCTTTTGATCTAATTGCAGATGTTCCCACCGTAGGGATGCATGTCGTTTCAGTTTTGTGCTTGCAATCTTCACCTTCTTATCCTTTGCCACATTTTCATATTCAAAATACTTTTCCATTTATTTTATCCAGTCAATCAATTTATCAGAATCCAATTTTCCACTATACTCAAGAGGATTAAACTGAGGTGTGGATTTCAAACTTGTTAAAGCTCTCAGGAATCGCTCTTCTTCCTGATTCATCACAGGTGCAGGTGCAGGTGCAGCTTCACCTTGAACCTCTTCAATTTCATCATCACTAACATCATCAAGATGTCTTCCTTTGCATTGGACTATCTCAACAGCTTCCAATCTAGCAGCTATCTTTCTAAGCATATCAGCTAGACCTGGATCTGCATTTCCTCTCCCACGAACCATCTTTAATCCCTCTATAATTGTAGGTCAGATCGCAATTTGCTACCCCACAACAATAAAAACTAGGGTTAGGGTTTCAAGAAGGAACTTAGATCTCACCACGCTCTGATACACCTAATGCAAGGAGGGGGGAGTAGATGGGGCCACAGGAACTCAAAACCACCAAACCACCTTGCAGAACCAATGCGGAAGCCAAGCAACATAGTGAGAGAAGAAAATACAGTGATCCTTTATATTAACTTGATCAAAATCATTACATGTTGGGCTGTAAGGCCTTCCCAATTTCGGTCATATATTCAATGAATTACAACAAGATCTTCATATAACAGAGATCACAGACCTTCGATCTCAATATCTAAACATTTTCTTTCTTGCTCTAAGAATGATACCTAAACTTAGAATATACAAATTAATATATACAAGAGTCCACCAAAGAGGTCGGCGCTCAAATCCACATGGGAGACCCAGATTTAGGCCCACATAGATCCCAATGAGAGATCCCAAATAAATTCAGCAACGAAAATTAAATGAAGAAGTCGGCCATCAGATCAAACTACAAAAATGAACATCTCGGGAAAAGGTTGACTGAGCAACAGAGAGCCTCAGGAAAAGAAGAACCCGAGCAGTAGAAACAAAAATTGAGCGATAGAAGAAATCCAAGCAGGCCCGAGTGAATAAACTGAGCAACAAAATCAAGCATGCCCGAGAGAAGAAATCAAGAAATAAAACAAGCATGCACGAGCGACAGAAACCTGAGCAATAGAGACTAACCCAAAACAAGCATTACCGAGCAGCAAAGCTCGAGCAACAGAGTATTACCCGAGTAGCCTCCAAACATACTAAAGAACAAAACAAACATATTTTTGGTTGTGCAGGATTGCCAATGACCAAAGATGCTCCTGCATCACTATCTTAAATACAATTATTTAAAAAATATCAAGATATATGATTCTAGAGCTCTTTCATTTACTTTAAACTATCCTATTATATTGTTAAATTGATTTCTTTATGAAAAACACATTAAAAAATCTATTTAATAATCATTTTATTTTAATTTGAATAATTAAATTTACTTAGTTTTAGTTTTTATTTTAAAAATAAAATAAATATTATATATATTTTTTTAGATAATCTCTACCAAGTATGGGGAAGATCATGTTAGTATTCATAAGCATTGAGAGGGGGGGTGAATCAGTGCAAACAAGTACTTAATAATTTTCACCATTGATCTAACAAAGTTAATTAGCAACTTCCAAACAATGAAACATACAACTGATGATATCAAATAGAAGTAAATAACATCAAGCATCCACATAAGCATCACACATAGCACACAATTTTTTCACATGGAAACCCTTGTAAGAGGGAGAAAACTACGGTGGGGATGATACCCACAAATTCACTTCACTGAAGTATAAAGTGTTTTCCCTGTTAGGAGATACAATACCCTGACAAGGGTTCACCCTGTTAAAAGTGATTAATACCTTGTTAGAAGTACAACAAACTTGTTAGATTCTACCTCGCTAGAAAATTTCAAAACCCCAATTAAGAAGTTACCATGTTAAAGGATTTACAATAGGAACTTATTAAAGTTCACCTTGTTAAGGGATTTAGCTTTCCAACCTAGAAGGTTGGCCTATAGTAATGAACTATGCCCTTTCATTTGCAGAATGGTTTTCCTATCAGATCCACTTTGCTCTTTGCTTTCTGACGCTACACTAATCTCTGCTTCTTCAACCTCTGATCTTTGCACTTGAAAATATGATCGCAACCCTAAATCAAATGATTTAGATCACCTTATATAGTGTTGTCCTTAAGTCACTTAAGACCTAGAAACTTTCAATCATAGTCAACACAAAGTATTGACCAACCACCTCGAGATTAACATCAACAATACCTAACATGTCAGCATCAAACATGATATTCATGTTTATGACCAATATTCAACCTCATCTCCATCGCCTTAACCGATTTAATATGAAACTTTGATCGGTGAGCCAATAGGTATAATGGCTCCTTCACCAAAAACATAATTCACTCAAATCATTGAATTAATTATTGCGATAGGAATCATGGATTCCAATTACCATATATAAACCTCCTCTATGATCACAATGCCTGATATGTACTGAACTCGACTGCTACCAAGTTCTTTGACTAAAAAACAAATTCATGAACACCGATCAATGCACCTGATTGTTTCTTCCATTACCGATTATGCAAAGATCTTAACGATCGCTCCAATCATGTTAACTGATAATGTTTTCGTCAATGACAACCAATTATGCATCCCGTATGATCGCTCATCATAAGAACTCCAAAAACTACCATAATTCCAACAATCTCCTCCTTTTGCATTGATGGAAAAAACTTTGTATTTTGCTTACCATTCTTATCAACATTCGGTCATACAAAAATCCTCCTAAGCTCATGCTTCCTAGTGAAATTATTTTCATTGTACCCATACTTACACTCATACTCCCCCTTTTTTCATACAATGACAACGGTTCACAAATATTGCATACTCCTTACATTCTGTCAAATACATCTTTGTAGTTTGTCTTTGTTGTCTCCAATGACATATCCCACAACCTTTTCAAATGATTCATAGCTATGATTTCCAATTTAGATCAGAAGCTAACTCCACCATGTCAGCTAGAGTGCTCAAGTATAGTAACTCAATTAGAGTTTATGCATTATTTGCATTCTATTGCATGACCTCTACTATGGGTGCTAGGTATGTTTGAAGTTCAAGTACTGTGATGACCCTCTTATCATGTTCTGCCTGAAACTGTCTCACATTGTGTGTGATCATTTTTACTTTGGCACTGTATTTTGATGTAGTGTTTGTCATAGGATCAAACTTTTCAACTAAGTTTTCAAGATCATTATGTGCATCTTCTTTGTTCTTCTCCAAATCCTTGGTAAAATATGAAAAAATTGACACCTTGGTCAATAAATGACCGACCTCTTTTAGTGTGTTGTTTGTCTAGTCCACAAGTTCAGAAAGTGTCTCCTTGTCATTAGCAATCTTCTTTGGCAACTTCACTGTCCTTTTCTTCTCATACTGATACTCATCCAACTTCATTGGTGCATTCTCCAAGTCAGGTACTTGATCAAAAATGTCTTGGATCAATATATCCAACTGATCAATAGGACTATCATATTTGTCATATTCTACATCAGGAGCTAATTTACTGATTATGTTCCTGGCAGCCTTCAGTACTCTAACCATCTTCTTCTTTCCCTTTAGTATGTCCCTTACTGCTTTCACCTTAAGTTTCTAAGATATTTCCATCAACTCCTTAGGACTCATCTTGGTTATATCAATAGGTGCTTGAATCTCTTCATCTTCTGGTCACCTTCATCCTATTCCTCAGAATTGGTTGAATTCTTTGTTCTACTCTTCTTATTTGTCCTAGATTCACTGGTTAGATCCAGCTTCCTCTTTACTAAAAGTACATCTTCATCGCCCTTTTTACCTTCACCTCTTTGTTTTGTCACTTTCTCTGCAATCGATTCTTTTGGTGCATCAACTTCAGTTTGTGTATTAATAATTTGTATTTGCTCAAGGATATCAGAGATAACATAATGTATGACATCTCTTATCTCTTTAGTTGTTGACTCTTGACCTTGTCCTTTCTCTTCTACCGATTTGTCTTTGGCTGCTTCCTTGGGTTTCACTAAATTTTTCCATGTATCCACTGTCTCATCTCTTACCGATCAAATTTCTCCAATGAGAATCCTAGATACTATGTTCCTTGTCTTGAATTCTAACCTCGTTACTTCAACCATTATCTTCACATCCTCAGTAGTCAATTCAGGTTTTAATAGTGCAAGTTCTTGTTTCATCACCACTATGTCAATCATCAGAGCTTCTCTCCATCTCTTATCTACTTCCTTGTATAGTTCCTTAGGTATAGCCTTGTATAATTCACTTGGTGCTTTACAAAATGTATGTAGACTCTCTACAAATGCATCCTCTATCTTCTTTTTGTCTTCACTATCAAATTTGTCAAAGTATCGCATCACATCAGTCATTCTTCCATATTCCTTAACATCTTTGATTATGCTATCAACAGTATTAGTTTTATCAATCTTGACGGTTTTCTCAGTAGGCTTTCCTACTACTGTGGACTTCTTCCCAATAGCTCTTAGCTCTTTTTGTTCCTTCTCAGACTCAATTTCAATTTCATCTGCTTCAGCCTTATCCTTGCTCTCTTTCTTGCCTTTTGACTATTTATAGCCAGATGTCTTCTCTTTCTTCATTCTATAAGTTTGATGAACAATCATAGGTGACTTATTTAGAGACTTAGTCATAATAGGAGTAGTAGTAGATTGAGTTTGTTTTAGTGTTGAACTCCTAGTGACTCTCGAAGGTGTTAACCCTTCAACTTCAGCTTTCTTGACTTCTATAGCAGCAGACGTGCCTCCTTTGTCCCTCTCCAATTTCTTCCTAAGTTTTTTCATCATTTCTTGGTTAATGTCACTCATTTTGGCTAAGTTATCAAATTGTTTCCTTATTTTCCTTTGGATTACTGGTGCTTTCATTTCACTATGAATTTTCAAAGATGACTCCTCATATGTTCCAAACCTAGGTGTTGAAGTACCAATTGGTTTTGACAATAGTACCTCAGCATGAATAGTGACTAAGTCACCATCTACCTCATATCCCATAGTCGGTACCCAAAATGTCCTAGGTTGAATTGCTTGCAACATACAAGTATTTGTATCTACTAGAAAATAAATATCATTTTTATATTTTTCAACAATACCGGTTGGGATTCTATCTCTCATGTGCATTTTCCTTTGAAAATCTTTAAAATATCCCCACATAACAGTATTAAAAATTTTTCCTAACGACTTGATACATTGCTTAATCTACATTACTACTAGTTGATCTTCTGACCATGTAATTTGACCTATTCCAAGAAATTGTTTCTGCAAGTAGAAGGATATACATACTAGGAGTGTTCCATATTTGAATGATTGTTTATTATCCTTCTTGATCCTTTCCATGTTTACGAAGAATTGGCTCCTCGACATCTCACATAGTTCATATTTGGCATCTTCCTTCACCATTCTTTAGGCAGCATGAATTGCTCCACCAAGTACATTGTTCAACCAACTAGACAAGTACACTCTATACCCTACTACCATTCAATAAAATCTCACTTCCTTGTCTTCTATGTATTTGATAGTCATCACTCGGTGATCATGTTTGGATTTGGTCAAATGAGTAACCAAATTAGCAGTTGTAGTTCGAAGAGTTGGTGGCTCACCAGTCACATTGAACCTAGTAACCCTATTGATTATCTCCTTTGTAATATTGTGTGGCTTGTCCAACCAAATGAATTGATCATGGACTCTGCTTAATACATATCTTATCCAATCCAGATAAAAATCATCAGGTATCCCGGTCCCATATGTAAAACCTTTGTGCATCAGATGTGCTCGTTCTTTAAACCTTGATCATTGCACAGGTTAGTGAACTCATCGTAGATTTCGTAAGCTCCAAGATCTTCCAGCTTACAGTGGATGAATGATCGGATATCTTCTGTCAGCAATACACCATAGGGTATCGAGGATAGAGAACCCATTGGATAATTTTCGTTTGCCTTCAAAGGATGTAACTTGAATACAGGTCTTGGCTCATCAACAACGTCGACCAACACGGGTGTATCCATAATGTCAACAATCAACTCTCTGCAATAACACTTCTGCAAAATATTCACAATATAAGCAACAACCTTCAACTTCACCGATTAGTGTTCTTCGATAACATAAATGATTTACCTCTCGAATTCACAATTCACAGACACACAATGCTCTTTGATCGCTTAGGAATGAACAAGTGCTCTTGTAAAACTCATTAGAATGCAAAGTAACAAGTGAGTTTACTTTTCTACCATTTTATCGTTGAGAATGTAGTCGTTAACACAACTGTCAAATAGTGTTTTTCACCGATCACAACGGTTAAAACATAACATCCATTATATGTATGCACAAAATCAAGTATACCACTTTATCTTTACTAACCATTATTCAAATCGCAAATAGGCATCTCATTATGCATATGAATCTTACCACTCATTCACTTATAGGGGTTGTTTAGGATTTTTCCTTTTAGCGCTCCCCCAAAGCCAAACATAGACTTAGTTTACCGATGGATTCTCCACATTTCTTGAATTTGTGGAGTTCTCAGTCAACTCAGAAGATTTCAATTCACCTTTCTTCACCCATGTCTTCTTCATCACACTTATGACTTCCTCAACATCAACAATTTTCTTTGCTTTATCATTTACAACCTTGTTCACTGGTTGACCTCTAGTATTCGTTCTTGCTCTGCATGTTCTAGCACGATGACCAACTTTGTTACAAATATAACAAGTCATACATGTTTGCTTCCAAGGAGCATTGCATCTAGCTTACCTTAATCTACAATTCACAGCAGTATGTCCATAGTTATGGAAAATAGAATAGGTAACATATGACCGGTTACCTTGATTATTAGGTCTTTGACTGTTGTAATCATATGACCACTGATTGTTGATTCTAGCCTTGCACTCATTAGTCCTATGTCCAAACTTATTGAAATAATAACAAGCTCCATGGAATGCATTAGATCTAGAATTGTAGTTGTCAATTCTACCATAGGAATTACTTGATCTAGTAGTAGGACCTCTAGGTCTAACATTAGGATCAATAGGTTTAGACCAACATACATTAGCAGTATGACCTTCCTTGTGACAGTTAAAACATACCAGTCTATACCTTCTCTTACCAGTGTTGTTGTTCACCTTGGGCGCTGGTTTGTCTCTTGCATTGATGTCCTTAGTGCCAGATGATTCACTGACTTCAAAGTTTGAAAAAGCTAGACCTTGTTTCTCTCCATTCCTCCTTTGACTAGCAAGTTGTTCATCAAGTTTAGCAGAACTCTTATTGAATTTATCCAGTAGATCATTTGAAGCTTTAAGTTCTTATTTCAGCTTATCCTTCTCTTTCCTCAACCCCTCATTCTCTCTTAAGATGTTAGCATTTTCTTCATTTGTGTCATGTAAGTGTTCATTCAATATAGCAACCTCTTGCTCCGATCTGAATAGTTGCTCCAACTTTTTTGTTAGGGTTTCATCTTTAGCCTTTAGGGCATCTTCTACAATTTTCTTTGCATCCGCAGCAGTTCTTCCTTCAAGCTCTTCACACGTCCTGATAGACTGACTTTCAAGCTCTCTTTTCATATTTGTCACTTATTTAAGTCCATTGTTTTATCCATTAGATCTGCAATTGCTTCCTCAGATTCATCAGACATACTACCTTCAGATAGTTGCTCAATGTAATCTTGGCTTTCCATCAATTGCTAAGTAAGATCTCTTGTTTTTGCAAGGGAGTTCCTCAGCTTTTCTTTCAATTCATTGATTACTCTATTTACATCCTCAAGCTACTTCTCATACCTATAACTTTCCATGTTGGTTTTTAGGGATCTTTCCTCAAGCGGTTAAGCTTAATATCAAGAGGAAAAAAGCTCTTATACCAATTGTTAGTATTCATAAGCACTAAGAGGAGGGGTGAATTAGTGCAAACAAGTACTTAATAATTTTCACCACCAATCTAACAAAGTTAATCAACAACTTCCAAACAATGAAACATACAACTGATGATATCAAATAGAAGTAAATAACATCAATAATCCACATAAACATCACACAACACAAATTTTTCACGTGGAAACTCCTGTAAAAGGGAGAAAACTACGGTGGGGATGACACTCACAAATTCACTTCACTGAAGTATAAAGTGTTTAACATGATAGGAGCTACAATACCCTGTCAAGGGTTCACCTTGTTAAAAGTGATTAGTACCTTGTTTGAAGTACAACAAACTTGTTAGAGTCTACCTCGCTAGAGGATTTCAAAACCCCAATTAAGAAGTTACCATGTTAAAGGATTTACAATAGGAACTTGTTAAAGTTCACCCTGTTAAGGGATTTAGCCTTCCAACCTAGAAGGTTGGCCTAGAGTAATGAACTCTGCCCTTTGATTTGTAGAATGGCATTGTTTTCCCATCATATCCACACTGCTCTTTGCTTTATGACGTTGCACTAATCTCTACTTCTTTAATCTCTGATTGTTGCACTTGAAATTATGATCGCAACCCTGAATCAAACGAATTAGATCACCTTATATAGTGTTGTCCTTAAGTCACTTAAGACCTAGAAACTTTCCATCATAGTCAGCACAAAGTATTGACCAACCACCTCGAGATTAGCATCAACAATACCTAACATGTTGGCATCAAACTTAATATTCATGTTTATGACCAATAGTCAACCTCAGCACCATTGCCTTAACTAATTTAATATGAAACTTTGATCGGTGAACCAATAGGTATATTGGTTCCTTCACCAAAAACACAATTCACTCAGATCATTGAATTAACTGTCGCGATCAGAATTATGGATTCCAATTACCATATATAAACCTCCTCTATGATCGCAACGCCTGATTTGTACTGAAATTCGACCGCTACCAAGTTCTCTGACTAAAATTGTTCTTCCTGAACACCGATCATTGCACCTAATTGTTTCTTCCATTACCGAACATGCAAAGATCTTACCGGTCGCTCCAATCATGTTAACTGATAATGTTGTCATCAATGACAACCAATTATGCATCCCTTATGACCACTCATCATAAGAACTTCAAAAACCACCATAATGCCAACAGCGCCATAATGCCAACAGATCCCTCTATTGATAATCAGAAAGCAAATACATATAGATTCCTGAAACACATATGTTCATCCCAAAATGGGCTATAACAGCCCTACCTTGACCAACTGGAACCTCCAAGCTCCTGAGCATTAGAGACTTACTACTACCATACAATTCTTATAGCATTCAAGTGAATTTTTAGTAGAAATAAGCAGCGCCTCTATAGAAAGCCTCACTGTGGATAAATGGAGATGCCCTTCCATAGAGCATTTTGTGCAGCTTTCCAAAGCAGTTTTGTTGAACAGTATTATGGAATTCTCCCCTAATAACATTGATGAGGATCATGCCATTCTCCTCCAAATTCATCGGTCTATCCTCAAAATCCCCAATCTCTTCAATGATAGTGCCAAAGTAAGTAGATAATGGCTTGTTCAAGTTTTCCAGCTTGATGTTATATCATTGCCAAAGTAAGTGGATAATCGCTTGTTCAGGTTTCCCAACTTTTAAATTTATATTTATTATTAAATATTGAATTATATGAGTCATTAATTTGACTTTTAAATTTATGGTTTTCTTAGTCTGCGGTTAAGCTTAATATGAAGAGGACAAAGGCTCTTATACCAATTGTTAGTATTCATAAGCACTGAGGGGGGGGATGAATCAGTGCAAACAAGTACTTAATAATTTTCACCACTGATCTAACAAAGTTAATCAGCAACTTCCAAACAATGAAACATACAACTGATGATATCAAATAGAAGTAAATAACATCAAGCATCCACATAAGCATCACTTATAACACACAAATTTTTCACGTGGAAACCCTTGTAAGAGGGAGAAAACTACGGTGGGGATGACACCCACAAATTCACTTCACTGAAGTATAAAGTGTTTAACATGTTAGGAGCTACAATACCCTGTCAAGGGTTCACCTTGTTAAAAGTGACTAGTACCTTGTTTGAAGTACAACAGACTTGTCAGAGTCTACCTCGCTAGAGGATTTCAAAACCCCAATTAAGAAGTTACCATGTTAAAAGATTTACAATAGGAACTTGTTAAAGTTCACCCTGTTAAGGGATTTAGCTTTCCAACCTCGAAGGTTGGCCTAGAGTAATGAACGATGCCCTTTGATTTGTAAAATGGCATTGTTTGCCTATCAAATCCACACTACTCTTTGCTTTCTGACGTTGCACTAATCTCTGCTTCTTTAATCTCTGATTGTTGCACTTGAAATTATGATCGCAACCCTAAATCAAACGAATTAGATCACCTTATACAGTGTTGTCCTTAAGTCACTTAAGACCTAGAAACTTTCCATCATAGTCAGCACAAAGTATTGACCAACCACCTCGAGATCAGCGTCAACAATACCTAACATATCGGCATCAAACTTAATATTCATGTTTATGACCAATAGTCAACCTCAGCTCCATTGCCTTAACTAATTTAATATGAAACTTTGATCGGTGAACCAATAGGTATTACTGGTTCCTTCACCAAAAACACAATTTACTTGGATCATTGAATTAACTGTCGCAATCGGAATTATGGATTCCAATTACCATATATAAACCTCCTCTATGATCGCAGCGCCTGATCTGTACTGAAATTCAACCGCTACCAAGTTCTCTGACTGAAATTGTTCTTCCTAAACACCGATCATTGCACCTAACTGTTTCTTCCATTACCGATCATGCAAAGATCTTATCGGTCGCTCCAATCATGTTAACTGATAATGTTGTCATCAATGACAACCAATTATGCGTCCCTTATGACCGCTCATCATAAGAAGTTCAAAAACCACCATAATGCCAACAAATCCCTCTATTGATAATCAGAAAGCAGATACATATAGATTCCAAAAACACATGTTCATCCCAAAATGGGCTATAACAGCCCTACCTTGACCCAACTGGAACCTCTAGGCTCCTGAGCATTAGAGACTTACTACTACCATACAATTCATATAGCATTCAAGTGAATTTTTTGTAGAAATAAGCAGCGCCTCTATAGAGGTTCATCAAAATGAAAGCCTCCTTGTGGATAAATGGAGATGCCCTTCCATAGAGCATTTTGTGCAGCTTTCCAGAGCAGTTTTGTTAGACACTATTATGGAATTCTCCCCTAATAACATTGATGAGGATCCTATCATTCTCCTCCAAATTCATCGATCTATCCTCAAAATCCCCAATCTCTTCAATGGTAGTGCCAAAGTAAGTAGATAATGGCTTGTTCAAGTTTTCCAACTTGATGTTATATCATTGCCAAAGTAAGTGGATAATCGCTTGTTCAAGTTTCCCAACTTTTAAATTTATATTTATTATTAAATATTGAAATATATGAGTCATTAAATTGACTTTTAAATTTATGTTTTTTTTAGTCCGCGGGAATTGGGTATAGCAATTCCTATAAATTACAATGTTGGATAAACTTCGTGTTGAGTAAACTTTTTAATGTGACCGGTAATGCTAGCACAACACATCCTCCGGTACCACGTGGACTAGGGGAGACTATACCTCGTAACCTCGTATTTTAACACAGGAAGCTCTCGCAAATCAAATTAGGCCCCCAACCTTATATTTATGTTTATTATTAAATATTAATAACTTAAAATTTTAATAACTGCCAAGATGTCAATTAAGAATGAAACTACTTACTACCACTACCACTACCACTGTAAAACACCTCAAGGTAATGAGGAACATAATCATTTAGGAGAACTGATTGTAAATTAACCCTTGTGAATGGAATAACAGTTTAAAACAATTCTTATTCGTTAGGTATTCCTATTAAGGTGGGTCCTTCCACAAGACAAACAATTGTTGGTAGCTTCAAGACAACAAAATTTACTATCTATCCATAAATCGATCAGCAAAGGCATTTATACAGGAAATCAAAATATGCCATCCGTATCTTCCTATGCCCAACAATATTTGTAATGCTCTTTCACTCAATTGTCATAGTTAGCAATCAAGATCTTCCCTAATTTGACATCAATGCAAAATAGTTATACTTTGCTTTGTACCATGATATAACACAAATTTATCCTCGAATTTATTTACCAGATCAATTCCAACACTACCTTCATCAAGAGTAGAGAACACCATCCATGCAGCCTTTGATTATAGTTTTTTGATGGTGTTGAGCATTATTTTCCAATTCTCAATCACGCAGAATGTATGCAACTTTACAAAAAATCTCTGCTCTCAAAACAAAAACAATCCTCCCATTTAAGATACTGGAAGTTACAGGCATATACAAATGCAATAGGAGTGGCTGCAAAAATTAATCACTTTGGCTGGGTACAAATTGATCTCTGTACAACAAATACAAAGGCATGTTTTGCCACCTAAACAAATAATATAATCTAAATATTTGAATAGTATCCTAAACATAAAATTCTAATTACACAATACAACACAGTAAATGCACTTATTACAGGCAAACTCCAATATGCACATCTCGCTGGAACTATAAATACTCAATTACAACAGCCTCCTCTCTGGTTAGCGAGTGCATCTCTGCTTGCTCCGCCTTGTCCAACACCAGCATATCCAACTTTTATACCATTTGCCTGAGAAATTTACGGTGGAAATCAAAACTATTCTGTAAGATAAGCACAATATATATATATATAAAGATTCATAGCATCATGAAATAAACACTTACCTCATTGGATATATCAAATACGCCATCTTGAATCTTATGATAAATTTTTGATGCAGTGTCAATAAATGCCTGATGAGGAAAAGGAACAAAGTTACGCTTTCTCAGGAGAGAAGAACATATGCAAGCATAATGTAAATACTAAACACACAACCTTTAAGTGACCGACAATCTTATACCTCCTCAACATTTTGAGCAGTTTTTGCAGAAGTCTCCATAAATATTAGTCCATGTTCTTTTGCAAACTGTTGCCCTTCCTCAAAGCTGACAGCCCTCCTGTGTGCTAGATCAGATTTGTTTCCAATAAGCATTATTGTCATATTTGCATTTGCATGTTGCCGTGCATCTTCCAACCAGGTTGCAAGGTGATTGAATGTTTCTCTCCTGAAAGCAATTATAAAAAGTATAAAATGAGATTATGATACAATGCAACAGCCCATATGTAAAATTGCTGAAAATCCACTCACATGGAATCCTAAAATGTCCAAGAATATTCAACATCCCACCATTTGATAATGATAAAGAGAAATAATCCAAAAATGTGAATGCTTGAACAAAATATACCTTGTTATGTCATATACAAGCAAAGCCCCAGCAGCTCCTCTGTAATATGATCTAGTAATTGATCGGAAAGACTCTTGTCCTGCCTAAAATAACAGAAAAATCAATAGATTTTACTCACATTTACCATATGGAAAACAAACATAAGGACAAAATACACTAAGGGTAAAACAATTTTGCATAAAAGCAAATGGCATGATTAATGATATCAGTTCTCAACCTCTACCACCTGAAGAAATTTTCTACGCAGCATATGTTTGCTATTTTGGAAGAGGGAGAAATGTCATCACCTATTATCCAGGGGCTCGTCCATAGTGGGGTTCCTTTCTTTCTGCTTATTTACGTTTAACTTTGAACAAAGCTGAACAGGTCATCGAGCACTTTACTTGGATCTTAACAGGCATCATTACAAACTAAAGTGAAGGGTGTAGCTATTGGAATGGAGATTCAGGTTCTTATTACCTCTTATTATCATAACTGGTTCAGAATGCTGACGAGATAAAATTGCTAAAAATGCGTAGTGAAGCAAGCTTCCTGGGTCATGATTTATTATCACAAGTCAAAGATAAACTACAAACATAGATAAAGTACAATTAATTATCTACTATTGGATATTGAGAAAGACCTGTCTTCAATTTAGCCAGTTCAAGCTCTTCGTTACAGTTTCAAACTTAAAGTAACTAGCATGAAAACTAGGTAATAAGGTATGTGGGGTCTGGAAACCTATAGAGTTATGCATATCAAGGATTCAGAGATATGAGTTAGTGATGTATGTCTTCTGGAAGACCAATAAAAATCTTTTTTCGATCAATCAAAAGCAGCTGAGGGGCTGCACCCATTTATATTAATATGAAGTAAAATTTACATGCACGGGAATTCATTCTGTCTGGCCTGACCAGGCTTTCCAAACCCCGTATCCCAAATACAAAACACCATTACTAATAATTCTAACCGTGTCTCCTATAACAAAACAGAGACACCCTATTTCCCTTTACCATGATATACATACTGAAACTATACTACCGTCCACTTTGGCAACCACTATATCATTTATCAGTGAAATTTTTAAACAGATATACAAAAATTGGGGCATGCAGTCTACGCCCTTAACCTGTTTTGTTTGGCTTCCTGACACCACACCTTGCCTTGACTGGGTGATCGTCCACGTTCTGTGTGAACCCCCACATTGACCTCCAAAGCCTCAGCATTGTATCCGTTCAGCACCTCCTCCTTGATTTTGACTGTGAAGACCTCCTCTTCATCATCTGCTGCCAGCCCTTGTTCTATCAGATATCTTTGCAACCAACCCACACCATCATCCGACACCATATCAAGTATCTTCTTCCGAAACATGATACTTCTTTCCACCGCTAACTTACAGCGTGGAATGGTATTTGGCACCGCAAAAGTGATAAGAGGGAATCTCTCAATCTCCCTACCCTGATGTCTCACCGCATAGTAATCCATTGACAGTGGAATGGCCTTGCCCCCCACATTGTCCAGCACCTCCCCAATTTCACAAAGAAATTGCCTTTTGGACAAGACCCTGACAAAGTGCATTTGCCATTTCTTTGGACTCCCCAGCAATTAGCAAAGTTGCCAAAAACACAGCAGATATATTTGTATTCATGCAGTGGTGATGGTCGGTCCTCAAAAACACATCACCCAAAACCAATTTAACAACATGAATTATCAGATCATGCCTTGAACGAAAGATGCTTTTCAGCCTTTTCTCCGTGACCTCCCCCAAGAAGGCCATCTATCTCTTCCTACTCACCAAACGGATGGGCGTGTCCATTTCTTCCTCTCCAACTTCTCCTTAAAATTTGAGCAGCACTTAACTGTCCTTATGATGTTTATTGTCATTGTGTTCTCTATTTAAAGAAATCTGCTGGCCTTAACCTTGTTAAACATTCATTCATCTCATTTATGATGAGATCATACTCCCCTGCTGGCCCAGATTATTGTCCTTTGTGCCATGCTCATAAATCTTAACTTGAATTCCGCCATCCTTGAGCACTTTGCCCTCCATCCCAATCTACATCCACCAACAATCTTTCTCACACTAAATTCTGCTCCTTGCAAATTCCAAGGCGCCAGCTTCACTTTCAAATCCATTGTATCCTAATCAAGATCATACAAATCTGAGGTACTTTTAATCCTTCGATTTGGGGGTTCTAAAAAATGATTTTTTGGAATATCAGGCCCACCATCAGGCCTCTTATTATCATGCATTTGTCATCTTCTCCCACCAGGTCCAACTTAGGCAACCTTTTCTTTATTCCTACTCTATGGCCAATTCGGCCAATTCATCTGCCATCGAGTTGCCCTCTCTATATATGTGATATTGTAAAACTTTCAGTGAAACCCGGGGACGCGTACCCGGCTCAAAACCCCGGAGTAACCGGTATTGGGACGTCCCCGGGATGGGTACTTTGCGTACTGAAGTACCCCCGTTGCCGCTTGAGCTCCGTCATACCGCGGACGCACCCGTCCCCGCACCACAAGGGTACTCCAAAACTCGGCTAGTTGGGTACTCCGAAACTCGCTGAAACTCGGAATACCGAAACTTGGGTACTCTGAAACTCGGCTAGTTGGTGTTACTTTAGTGGAACTTGACCATGAGGAGTCTAGTAGTTCTAGTGATGAGGACTTTGGCTTGGGGGATGATTAGAGGCCTCCCTTCCTTACATTTTGACATGATTTTGTACTCATTTTGATATCGATCATGATTCATATCTTGCTACTCATTGTAATCATGATCATCTTTATGATATTTGAACAATGAATTTTGAATCTTTGATAAAACTAATATAATTTTATCATTATGTTACTATGTTGAATGTTCAATGGTTCTGGTTCGTGTTGCAATTTTGCTGTGTTCAAGTATTTCAAGATTCCAAGAACCAATTTGGTATGATATATTGAAATATCATTTTATAATTAGTTAGCATTTCAAGTTCATCTTTATGATATTTTTCTTCCCATTACCACAAGGGAAGACAAATAAAAGATAACATTATGTACAAAGGAAAATATTTGCAATGCTCTCTTTAAATCTAAGTTACCACATTCGCTCTGGAGCAGTGGAATTCGAAAGTCGATTCGCTACAAATTCGAATTCGATGCTAATTCAACTTTAGACTGAGAAATTCGTAGTAAATTCTCCGTGCAGGACCCTGGACGAATTTGTGCGAACCAAAAACGAATTTATAGTTAAAAAAACGAACCCGGACCGAATGGAATCGAATTTCAACGAATGTCGCGCGAATTTACGTGAATTTGTAGTTTTGTTGACTTTCAACACTTGCATTTATTGTTTTTTTATTGTTTTTTTGGTTTTGTTCCGCCTTAAAGTTAAAAGTAAAACCCTAAAGCGTAAGTCTAAAGTCATTTCCATCCGTTTGCGAAACCTCCAGCAGCCGCTAACTCCAGTTTTGCAGAGGTACGTAATGCGTTTTCACTTTCAGATTTTCGCAAGAAAGCTTTGACAGTATTAAGTATTAGAAATCATGTTTCGAGGTTGCAT
>MU225611.1:1798491-1814760 GCA_018584345.1 Thuja plicata | reverse complement strand
TCAAGCCCCCCCCCCCCCCCATTATGACATACATCATGCATATACAATAAATAATCCCCCATAGGAGAGAAGAAGAAAAATAGAGACCTGCTGCAAAGAATCACTGGAAGAGAACTGATGGAATAACACTGGAATCCTGAATCTAGAAAGCAAGGAAAGATACTTCTATTTACTATAAACCATATGCGAGTCATCGACTTAGGCAGAATCATGATAAAGAAATAACAAACCTGATGTCAAGGAACACTGGAAAACTCATAAGCTGGCACAACCCTGGAATCTATGAAGCAACAATAGATGAAAAAATGATCCCCTCCATAGAGGGAATGATATGATGACAGAATCTAGAAGCTATGTGTATCTTAATGCTAATGCAAAACTATGACTAAAACTGATCCATAGGAGCAACCATGAAAATTCTTGGAATAGTAACCATAAAATAAATGGTCCTCAAACAGAGATGTGACCCGATGAGAATCTAATGTGATTCAAGATCATTAACCATAGGATATCAATCTAAGATGTGAACCAATGTGAACCAAAATGTGTCAAGTTATGAGCAATATGAGGCCAAAAGAAACAACAGAATCCATAACAAATCATGCGAGTTGTCATCAATATGAAGATCATGAAGCCGCCAAGAATACCATGTCAAATTCGGTAGAAAAAATTGCACCAATGAGTAGTGCATGAAATCACCTTTGTGATGATGCTTTGTTTGCCAAAATCAGACTTTGAATGTCCAAGTTATGTTCATTTGAAGAAAATCGCCTATTAGGGTAGAAAGTTGAAAAAAAATAACCCACCCCTCTTATGTAAATGGGGGTATGGGTTTGGTCCTCCATGGGACCATTAGCTCATCAGTTTAGAAAAGAGTGCTCCCTTGTAGATGGAAAGGACCCAAGAAGAGTTGAATGGGTGGATGGGTCTGATGGTGGCATTGTGCACCATCCCCATAACCACCAAGAACCATCGAAGGCAAAAGAAAAACATTGCCATAATGAAGAAAACTAGAGGTGTGCCCTATTGGAGGTGGGTCTCGCTAGAGGTGGGCCTTGCAAGTAGGTGGGCCCCACTGAAAGTGGTCCCTACAGGTCGGTGGGCCTTGCTAGAGGTGGGCCCCCTTGGCCTAAAAATGATCTATTTGCACGTTGTCCTTCCATATCCGAGCTACAAACCCCCGTTTGTAACTTATGCAAACTATATCATAAAAGGATAAAATGAAAGCCAATCTTGACTTTCTCTAGCCTTTTGGACACAATGGTACAATCATAAATTCTCTCTAGATCCTTCAAGGTGTTTCAATCAACCAGATCAAGAAAAATACACATATGAAAAATAGAGACTACTGAATCTAATCTTTCAAAACATGCTCTAATACCATGTTAGTATCTTTTAAAACATATATAAAACCATAATCGAATTGAAAGAGTTAGATCACAACTGGCAATGATATAAATAGAATACCATTACTTAGAGAAACTTGATGTGAATGCTCAACATCAAGAGAAGTCCCCAATATGAAATATCCAAGTATTCCAATATATCTCCAATATGGAAAATACAATGCTTCAATATTCCCCAATATACAAAATGCATGCAAGATAGCCTGTTTATATAGGAAAGACTTGATAGAAAGCATGGACAAGGTTGAGACAAGTGTCTCAACCTGGAGGAAGTAGAGTCCTGATGGAACTCAACAACATCCTCTATAAGAGTAGAGTCCAAATTGGACTCAACCATATCTTAGGAGTAGTTAAAGTTCAAGTAGGAATCAACCATATCAAAGGAGGATTTGGATTCAAAGTATGACTCTACAATATCCTCCTAAAAATAATATATAAATAAATAATATCCTCCTAATAAATAATTTCACCTCAGTAAACTTAAGTCAAGAGTGAAATGGAAAAGAACCATTTACTCTAACATAGGACATATTAATGTGTCTTACGAGCCCTTAAAAACCCTTATGACCCCTAAGATGTAGAGATAGGTGTCCTATAGGATCCTAAGTGGTCATAAAGGGTCCTAAGACACATTAATGTGTCGTAGGACCCCTTACCATTCATCTTAGGGTTCCTAAAGGGTTGTAGGGGGTCGTAAGGGGTCTTAGGATACATTAATGCATCTTAGGACCCCTTACGACCCCTTAAGACTCCCTACCATTCATTAGTATATGGTGAGGGGTCATAAGGGGTCGTAAGGGGTCCTAGGACACATTAAAGTATCCTAGGACCCCTTAACAACCCTTACAACCCCTAATATATAGAGAGAGGAGTCCTCAAGGGTCCTAAGGGGTCATAAGTGGTCCTAGGACACATTAATGTTTCCCATGACCCCTTATGACCCCTTAGGACACCTTACAACCCCTTACCATACATCTTAGGAGTCTTAAATGGTCCTAAGTGGTCATAACGGGTTCTAGAACACATTAATGTGTCCTAAAACCCCTTAGGACCCCTTACCATACATTATTGACACCTTACCATACATCTTAGGGGTCATAAGGGGTTTTATGACACATTAATGTGTCCTCTGACCCCTTAAGATCCCCTATGACGCCTCAGGACTCCTTACCAAACATTAGTGTATGGTAAGGGATTGTAAGGGGTCTTAAGAGGTCTTAAGAGGTCCTAGGACACATTAATGTGTCCTAGGACCCCTCAACAATCCTTACGACCCCTAAGATGTAGAGAGAGTGGTCCTAAAGGGTACTAAGGGGTCATAGGACACATTAATGTGTCCTAGAACCCCTTATTACCCCTTATGACACCTTACCCTATATATTTTGGGTCCTAAAGGGTACTAAGGTGTCCTAGGACACATCAATCTATCTTAGGACCCCTTAAGACCCCTTACAACCCCTTTGGACCCATAACCATTCATTAGTGTATGGTAAAGGGTCCTAAGGGGTCTTAAGGGGTCCTAAGATACATTAATATGTCCTAGGACCCCTTAACAACCCTTACGACCCCTAAGATGTAGATAGAGGGGTCTTAAAGGGTCCTAAGGGATTAGAAGGTGTACTAGGACACATTAATGTGTCTTAGGACCCCTTATGACCCCTTGGGACACCTTAGGACCCCTTACCATACATCTTAGGGGTCTGGACCCCTAAAGACCACTTACAACCCCTTTGGACCCCTTACCATTCATTAGTGTATGGTAAGGGTTCGTAAGGGGTTTAAGGGGTCCAAGAACACATTAGTGTGTCTTCGGACCCCTTAAAAAACCTTATGACCCCTAAGATGTAGAGAGAGGGCTCTTAGAGGGTGCTAAGGGGTCATAAGGGGTCCTATGACCCCTTATGACCCCTTACTATACATCTTAGGGATCCTAAAGGGTTGTAAGGGGTCTTAGAATAGATTAATGTGTCTTAGGACCCCTTATCATTCATTAGTGTATGGTAAGGTGTCGTAATGGGTCTAAGGGGTCCTAGGACACATTAATATGTCCTACAACCCTTATGACCCCTAAGAAGTAGAGAGAGGGGTCTTAGGGCACATTAATGTGTCCTAGGACCCTTTATGACCCCTTAAGACACCTTACGACCCCTTACCATACATCTTAGGAGTCTTAAAGGGTCCTAAGGGGTCATAAGGGGTTCTAGGACACATTAACCCCTTAAGATCCCTTATGACCCTTTAGGACCCCTTACCATACATTAGTGTATGGTAAGGGTTCCTAAGGGGTCTTAAGGTGTCCTAGGATACAATAATGGTTCATAGGGCCTTTTAACAACCCTTACAACACCTAATATGTATAGATAGGGGTACTAAAGTGTACTAAGGGGTCCTAGAACACATTAACATGTCCTAGGACCCCTTAAGACACCTTACAACCCCATAGGACCCCTTACTATACATTAGTGTATGGTAAGGGGTCCTAAGGGGTCTTAAGGGATCCTACAACACAATAATGTGTCCTAGGACCCCTTAACAACCCTTAAGACACCTAAGATGTAGAGAGAGGGATCCTAAAGCATAATAAGGCGTCATAAGGGCTCCTAAAACACATTAATGTGTCCTAGGACCCCTTATGACCCCTTAGGGTGCCTTACCATTCATCTTATGGGTCCTAAGGGGTCACAAGAGTTCACAAGGGTTGTGTCCTAGGACCCCTTATCCTTCATTAGTGAGTGGTAAGGGGTCCTACAAGGTTGTAAGGGGTACTAGGACACATTAATATGTCCTACGACCCCTTAAAAACCCTTACAACCTCTAAGATGTAGAGAGAGGGGTTCTAGAGGGTCCCAGGGGGTCATAAGGGATCCTCAGACACATTAATGTGTCCTAGGACCCCTTATGACCCCCTACCGCACATCTTAGGAATCTTGAAGGGTCGTAAGGGGTCCTAGGACACATTGATGTGTTCTAAGACCCCTAATGACCCCTTAAGACACCTTACGACCCCTTACCATATATATTATGGGTCCTAAAGGATATTAAGGGGTTCTAGGACATATTAATGTGTCCTAGGACCCTTAATTAATCTATGGTAAGGGGTCCTAAGACACAATAATGTGTCCTAGGACCCATTAACAACCCTTACAACACCTAAGATGTAGAGAGAGGGGTCAAGGGGACATAAGGGGCCCTAGGACACATTAATATGTTGTAGGGCCCCTTATGACCCTTTAGGACATCTCTCTCTCTCTCTCTCTCTCTCTCTCTCTCTCTCTCTCTCTCTCTCTCTATCTCTATCTATCTATCTATCTATCTATCTCTTCTTATATTTGGTGTATGTCCTATTCAAAACATTGAAAGTAAAACATTGCACCGAATGCAACATTGCAAAACATTTTCACATAAATAGGGTGTACACCCTATAGGGCGTGTGCCCTTTTAACTGCATTGGGATCTACCAAACCTAAGGCTTTTATTTTCCTTGGGCATCCAACCCAAAGACTTGGAGGTTTCAACAAGTCTGAGATGTATTTTTCAGCAAACATACAAAAAATCACATTTTTTCATGTGTGCTCCCTGTGAGGTTTGCACACGGTTCAACAAAAAAAAAATGATGACATGACATTCTAGATCTCTCTATTAGCTATCTAACCATATAATTTATTTTGAGTTCTGATTATTTTAAGCAATTCATGTCTAGTTTATTTTGTAATTATGTCCTATTTTTGTCAAAAACCAATGTGTAGTATTTTGGCCTTAGATTTTGGCTCGGTCATCGAATTTTGAAACACGTTACTTTTCAGAAACTATATTCCATTCTACACACTTCAAAAAAAACAAGTTTTTCTTTTTAATTAGTTTTCAATTATTTCAAGGGGAGCACACACAAATTGCACATTTTCAGGATGTGTCCACTTCTAAATTGATAAAAAATTATGCGATCATAAAAAAATTACCAGAAAAATCCAGGATAAACTACGTGGCGTTAGCTAACTTCTCACAAGACCAATTAAAAAAATTCAAAAAAAGTTAACATTTTAGGGGGAGCACACCAGATGTTATGTTATATTTTTCACAAAAAATGGGACCACTTTTTGTGCTCCCCCCTTTTGAGGGCATTAACATCCACCATTTTCAAAATAAATTAGTAGTTTAAAATCTAGATTCAGATTACTACAACTCTTGTTTTTGTCGCATCTCAAAATTTTGAGTCTAACTATCTTCAATTTCTTTTCGAAGTTCAGAGTTTTTTGTTTTCAGAAAAAAGTGGCATCTTATCCCCCTTTTTGGTCCCCCATCTTTTGCACTTACGCTATTATTTTATTATTTAATTTTTAATTTACAACTTAATTTTTATTTTTATTAGATTAGCAGGGAAAGGGCCTTGATCCATGAAAACATAGCAAAAAAGACTAAGAAACAACCAACATAGGAACAATAAGTTTTAAACAACACAAGGCACACCTAATTGTTGTATAATATAGACCCAAACACTACTAAAACAACAAGTTATTACACTTATAATGTTAGAATTCAAGAATTGGTGAATTCCCACAAGCCCAATAATCACCTACATGCAAATAACCTACCATGGACAAAATAAAATTCTCAAACAAGAAAGTGCATAAACAATTGGAATGAAGGAATAATTGAGAATTGAATTAATCAGAATGAGTTATTACAATGAGATAAATCCTTAATAAAGGAGATCAAACTCCCTAATGCAAACCCTAAAGTATATTGTTGGAAATCTTATGACTGAGATAGGGGTAAATTAGTACAAACATGTAATGAACAAATTCAACCACAGAGATGAATAATTGCACTATAAACTTCCAAACCACAAAGCATATAACTGAAGTAAACAAATAACAGTAAACAATATCAAGCATCCACAAAATCAACGCACATAACACAAATATTTTAATGTGGAAACCCTTGTAAGAGGGAAAAAATCATGATGGGGATGACACCCACAAGCCCACTACTGCAGTAAATGAGTTTTCCATGTGAGGAGCTACACATACCCTTTCTGAGGGTTCACCCTATTAGGAGTGATTAGTACACTGTTAGGAGTACAATAAGATCAATTATGATCTACCTTGCTAGAGGATTTCAAAGCTCAATAAATTAGTTACCTTGTTAAAGGATTTACAAATAAGAACCTATTAAAGTTCACCCAGTTAAGGGATTTAACCTGCTGCAACTACTAGGGAACAACAAGATATGTTGATATGTAGAATGACACTAATTTCCTATCAGATCCTTTATGTTCCTTTCCTTCCTGACATTGTACTGATCTCTTCTCCTTTAATTCATGATCGCCTAAGCTGAAAATATGAACGCAACCCTAAATCAAATGATTTAGTGCTCCTTAAATAGACTGTCATTAGGTCACACAAGACCTAGAACTTTCCACCATAGTTGGCTCAAAAGATTATCCAACCTCCTCGAAATCAATGTCAACAACATCTAATATGTCATCATCAAACGTATTACCAATATTTAGAACTAATGTGTTGGCCTCAGATCAACTGTATTGACCAAATTAATATGAAACTGTGATCGGTGAGCAAATAGGTAAATTGTCTTCTCATTCAAAACTTGGTATAAACTGTTACGATTGGAATCATGGATTTCACTTACCATATACAAATTATATCTATGATCGCAACACGTGAATCTTTCCTTAACTTGATCTACCACATTCTGTGTCTGATACTATTCTTCCTAAACACCAGTCAACATACATAGTTGATCTTCCCTTTACCGATCATGTACAGTTCATACCAGTCCAGCCAATCATGATAATTGAATACGTTGCCATCAATGACAAAAAATTATGCATCGACTCATGACCACTCTTCATTTATCCTCCAAAACTACCATAATGCTAACAATCTCCCCCTTTGGCATACCCCTTTCTCTATACATCCTCTCTCTTACTCTTTCTATACTCATTCTCCCCCTTTTTGTTGTCAACAATGACAAAGAATCATATATCAAAATTACATTCTGTCAAAGACATCCTTGAAGTTTGTCTTTGCAGTCTCCATTGTATTCTCCCATGACTCTTGTAAGTGCTCCATAGAAATAATTTTCCCATGTATTACCGATGCTAATCCTTCCAAATCACTCAAAGTACTCACCATTGGTAGACTAAGTGTGTTTTCTGCATTTCTCACATGTTGTTGCATAACATCTATAGTGGGGGCCAAATAGGTCTGCATCTCCATAAGTGTAATAATCCCTTTAGCTTGTTCAATTTGAAATTGCCTCACTATGTGAGTAATTAATTTGACCTTACCACTATATTATGATGTTTAACTAGTAATGGGATCAAAATTTTCATTCAAATCATTAAGCTCCATTTGAGCATCATCTCTCTCTTTTTCCAAGTCTTTGTAAAAGTAGTAAACTTGGAAACTTTTACAAGTATTTTTCCTATCTCTTGTAGTATTTCTTTCACTTTGTTGACTTGAACTATAAGTGACTGTATATCATCTGAGATAATCTCTCTCAATTTATCAACTCGTATCTTCTCATATTCTTTCATAGCCAAATTCATTGGTGCATTCTCCATGTCAGGTGCTTGATCAGAAACAACCTTGACCAATATATCCAGTTGATCAATTGGATTATCTCATTTTTCATATCCCACATTAGATACTAAATTCCTAATGATGTTTATGGCTCCTTTTAGTATTATGACATTCTTTTTCTTTCCCTTCAATTTGTCCCTTACTACTTTCTCCTTAAGCTTATCATACATTTTCAATAGCTCCTTAGGACTCATCTGAGTAATATCAATAGTTGTTTTCATTTATTCATCTTCAGGTTCTCCTTCATCTTCTTCCTTAGAACTAATTGAATTCTTTGTGTTTCTCTTCTTCAATGTGGTACCTTCACCGATTAGATCTAGCTTCCTCTTCACTGAAAGTATATCATCATCATTCTTATGTCCTTCACCTTTTTGTTTTGTCTTTTCCTTAGCAATCTTCTCTTTAAGTGATTCAACATAAATTTGAGTATCAATATTCTATATCTGCTCAGGGATATTAGAGATAACATTATCTATGCCATCCTTAATCTCTTCATTTTTTGTCTCTTGTTCTTTTCTTTCCTCTTCTACCGATTTGTCTTTAGCTGCAGTCTCAGACTTTACTAAATTTATCCATGAATACATTGTCTCATCCCTTATCGGTTGTGTTTCACCAATGAGAATTCTTGTGAATCTGTTCCTTGTCTTAAATTATCCTCTCATTACTTCAACCATCAAATTTACCTCTTTTGTAGTTAATTCAGGTTGCAAAAGTGAAAGTTCTTGTTCCATCATCACTCTATCAATCTTCAAAGATTCTCTCCATCTTTTGTCAATTGACTTGTACAGTTCCTTAGGTATAGCCTTGAATAGTTAACTTGGTTATTTTCAAAAAGTATTTAGACTTTCTACAACTACATCTTCTATCTTCCTTTTCTCTTCACTGTAGAATTTATCAAAGTGAGTCCACACTTTTGTCATTCTTCCATACTCCTTAACATCTTTAACAATGTTGTCAAGAATAATTGTATTGTCAATTTTGTCAGTTATCTCAGTTGGCTTTCCTACTATAGTAGACTCCTTCCCACTAGCTCTCAATTCATTTTGTTCCTTCTCGGAGTCAGTTTCAACTTCTTCTTCTTCAGGCTTTTCCTTACCTCCTTTCTTACCCTTTGACTTGTTATAGTCTGATGTCATCATTTTCTTTCTTCTGTAGGTTTTCTAAATAGTCTCAGGTGACTCCTTTTCTGGTTTAGTCATAATGGGAGTAGTAGAAGTAGATTTAGTTTGTTTTAGTACTCAACTCCTAGTGTCTCTCTAAGGTGTAATCTCTTCAACTTTAACTTCAGTATCATTGAATTTCGCAACACCATATGTGCCTACTTCCTTACTTTTCATTTTATTTCTAATTTTTATCATCATTTATGGTGTTATGCCACTCAATTTGGCTATTTTTTCAACTTGTTTCCTAATCTTACTTTGGATTAATGATGCTCTCAATTCATTGTGGATTTTCAATGATGACTCTTCATAGATTCCAAACCTAGGTGTTGAAGTATCAATTGGTTTTGACAATATAACATCAACATGCATAGTGACTAAATTACCATCAACTTCATAACCAAATGGTATCCAAAATGTCCTAGGTTGTACTACTCACAACATACAAGTATCTATATCTACTAGAAAACATATATCATCTTTATACTTTTCAACAATATCAGTTGGGATTCTCTCTCTTAATTTCATTTTCCCTTCAAAATATTTAAAGTATCCCCACAGAACCTTATTAAAATTGTTTCCTAAAGTCCTAATACATTTATTAATCTGCATTGCTATCAGTCTATCCTCTGACTATGTAATAACCTATTCTAGGAAAATGATTCTGCAAGTAAAAGAACATACATACCACAAGTGATCCATATTTTAATTCCTACTTCTTATCTTTTTTGATATTCTACTTCTTCACAAAGAGGTGACTCCTCAACATCTCATAAAGATCATAATTTGCATCTTCCTTCACCATTCTATATGCAGCATGAATAGCTCCACCAGGTACACTGTTCAACCTACTAGAGTGGTATACTTTGTATCCTATCACCATTGAAGAAAAATTTACTTCCTTGTCTATTATATCCTTGATAGTCATGGCTCAGTGATCTTGTTTGGATTTGGTCAAGCGAGTAATCAAATTTTCAGCAATAGTCTGTAGAGTTGGTGCCTCACCGATCGCACAAAATCCAGTAACTCTATTAATTATCTCCTTTGTAATCTCGTGCGGTTTGTCTATCCAAATAAATTGATCATGGACTCTACTCAATACATATCTTATCCATTATGGATGAAAATCATCAGGTATCTTAGCCACATAAGTGAAATGTTTGTTCATCATATGCATATGTTCCTCCTTTAATCTTTGGTCATCACACAGTTTAAGAAACACATTATAGATTTCGTCAACTCCAAGTTCTTCTAGCTTGCGGTGGATGAAAGAATGAATGTCTTCTGTCAAAAATACACCATAGGGTATCGAAGATAGGGCACCCATTGGATCATTCACATTTTCCTTCATCAAGTGTAACTTGAATATGGGTCTTGGCTCATCAATTATGTCAACCAAAACAAGAGTATCCATAATGTTAACAATTAACATCAACAAAAATTTCTGTAAAGATCTTTGCAACACAAGCAATAACCTTGACTTCACTTATTAGTGTTCTTCGACAACCGATAGAATTTCCTTCTTGAACTATTAGTCCACAAATACAAATAACTCTCACTATGGAATGTAAAAAAATGCTCTTCAGTAAACCTTGTTAGAATGTAAAGTGATAAATGAGTTTACTTTCTGATCTTTATAATGTTTGTGAATGTATTCATTTAAACATAATGGTCAAAAGATGATTTCCACCAACCCCAACGGTTAAAACATAACAATCATTATACACATGCACAAAGACAATTTATCTTCACCAACCATCATTAACTCACAAATAGACATCTCAAAATGCATATGAATCTTACCACCCATGAATTTAGGGAATCGGTAAATGATTTGACTATAAGTGCTCCCCCTAAGAAAATAATGTGCTTAATTCACCGACGAATTCTCCATTACATTTCCAGAACTTGTGGAGTTCTCAGTCAACTTTGAAGAATTCAATTCTCCTTTCCTAACCCATGTCTTCTTCATATCATTTGTGACCTCATGAGCATTAAAAGTTTCCTTCCCTTTAGCATTTCCAACATTGTTCATAGATTGACCTCTAGTATACTTTCTTGCTCTGCATGATATGGCAAGATGACTGACTTTGTTACAGACATAACAGACCATACTTGTTAGATTCTAGGGTCCATAATTTCCTCTGGTTGACCTTAATCTGCAATTTACAGCCACATGTCCATAGTTGTGACAATTAGAACATGTAACATATGGTCGATTACCTTGGTTGATAGGTCTCTAAATGTCGTAATCATATGACCACTAGTTGTTGATTCTCGCCTTGCACTCATTAGCTCTATGTACAAACTTGTTGCAATAATAAAAACTCCATGAAGTGCATTAGATCTAGCATTGTAGTTATCATCTCTACCATAGGAATTTCCTGATCTAGTAATAGAACTTCTAGGTCTAACATTTGGACCAATAGGTTTAAACCAACATACATTAGCAATATGACCTTCCTTGTGACAATTAAAACATACCGGTTTATACCTTCTCTTGCCAATGTTAATGTTCACCTTGGGTGTTGATTTTCCTTCTGCATTGATGTCCTTAGTGCCAGATGATTCACCAACTTCAAATTTTAAAATCCTAAACCTTGTTTCTCTCCATTCACCCTTTGTCTTCCAAGTTGTTCATCAAGCTTAGTAGAACTCTTTATGAATTTATACAACAGATCATTTTCAGATTTCAACTCTTCTTTTAGCTTTTCATTCTCTTTCCTTATTCCCGCATTCTCTCTTTCAATATCAATTTTTTCTTCATTTGTGTCATTTAAGTGTTCCCACAATATAACAACCTCTTTCTCTGATTTGAATAGTTTCTCCAACTTCTCTGTTAAGGTTTCATCTTTAGCCTTTAGGGAATTTTCAACCAATTTCTTGGCATTCTCAGCAACTCTTCTTCCTTCAAGTTCTTCAACCATATTGATAGACTGAATTTCAAGCTCTCTTTTCAGATTTTCCACTTCCCTTTTGAGTCCATTTTTTTTATCCATTAGATCTGCAAGTGCTTCCTCAGATTCTTCATATAAAATACCCTCAAATAGTTGTTCAATGTAGTCTTTAATTTCACTCAATTGCTCAACAAGCTCTATTCTTTTAGCAAGGGAATGCCTCAACTTTTCCTTGAATTCATTGATAACTTTGGTTGCATCCTCAAGCTTCTTTTCATACTTGTATCTATCCATGTTGAATTATAGGGATCTTTTCCTCAAGCAGTTAAGCTTAATATCAAGAGGACCAATGCTCTGATACCAATTGTTGGAAATCTTATGACTGAGAGGGGGGGGGGGGGGGGGTGANTGTGAATTAGTACAAACATGTAATGGAAAAATTCAACCATCAAGATGAATAACTGCATTATTAACTTCCAAACCATAAAGAATATAGCTGAAGTAAACAATATCAAGCATCCACAAAATTAACACACATAACAAAAATATGTTATCATGGAAACCCTTGTAAGAGGTAAAAAACCACTGTGTGGATGACACCCACAAGCCCACTACTGCAGTAAGTGGGTTTTCCCTATTAGGAGCTACAAATACCCTTTCTGAGGGTTCACCCTGTTAGGAGTGATTAGTGCACTATTAGGAGTATGATAAGATCAACTATGATCTACCTAACTAGAGGATTCCAAACCTCAATAAAGAAGTTACCTTGTTAAATGATTTACAAATAAGAACCTGTTAAAGTTCACCCGGTTAAGGGATTTAACCTACCGCAACTGTTAGGGAACAACATGATAGGTTGATATGTAGAAAGGCACTGATTGCCTATCAGATCCTTTCTTCTCCTTTCCTTCTTGATGTTGTACTGATATTTTCTCCTTTAATTCATGATTGCCCAATCTGAAAATATGATCACAACCATAAATCAAATGATTTAGTGCTCCTTAAAAAAGAATGTCATTAGGTCACACAAGACCTACAAATTTCCACCACAGTCAGCTCCAAAGATTAGCCAACCTCCTCGAAATTAGTGTCAACAACATCCAATATGTCATCCTCAAATGTATTACCAATATTTAGAACTAATATGTTAGCCTCAGATCCACCGCCTTAACCAAATTAATATGAAACTTTGATCGGTGATCAAATAGGTAAACTATCTTCTCATTCAAAACATAATTAATTCAAAACTTGGTATAAACTATTGCGATTAGAATCATATATTTCACTTCACATATATAAAATATATCTATGATCGCAACACCTGAATCTTTCCTTAACTTGACCACTACCACATTCTGTGTCTGATACTGTTCTTCTTGAACACCAGTCAACATACATAGTTGATCTTCCCTTTATCAATCATGTAAAGTTCATACCAATCACGCCAATCATGATAACAGATTATATTGCCATCAATGACAACCAATTATGCATCGACTCATGATCGCTCTTCATTTCTCCTCCAAAACTATCATAATGCCAACATATGCATGCATGCATAAAATAATTATTAAATGCAAACTAAAGCTTCCTAAATTTAGCTTAAGTGAAAATGGCAAAAAAGTGACTTAATTAATTCATCAATATGATTAAATTAATTAAGTTAAATAACCTTTTTACTCTAACACTCCCCCTTAAGATAAACTTAGGAAGTGGCTAAAAATTGAATTCCATGAATGCAAATATATGGAAGAATGCAAACTTGGGTCCCGACAACAAGTTCCGATGAGGTACCCAATCACAACCAAATCTTTGTAAAGAAGAGAAAACCCAGTGGAAAAAACTCCTCTATAAAAAGAAATGGAAAAATATACAAATGCAATGTCTCAATAGACTCTCTTAAGACCATAAGTATAACCAACCCACCCATGAGAGAGGATCGAGACTCCAAAGCCCCCCAAAATTATAGAACCCTTCTGTCGATGACCAGACTAATATGGCCCCAATGCAGAATAAACAAAGGCAACATACAAAGAAGAGGAAACCCATGAATGTGAGGTTAAACTAGAAGGCCTAGATGATGCTCAAAGGAGAACACATGAGAATCCTATAATTTAATCTCCAATGAAGGTGGGATAATAGATGTGTTGAATCTTCCATCTGAGAGGAGATAAATGTCCTCTGATATGTCCTCAACAACTGCACTAGGTAGCTTGATGCATGGAGCTACAATGCCAGACAAAGATGAAGAGGAATCATGTTGAATATATGAAAAATCAATAGAAGGGGGAGGTGTAGAAGTCACAACACTAGTCTTAGGATCAACACATAAGTTCAATTGATATGAGTTCACCTCAATAGGCTCTCATGAAGAAATAGAGTGATTCTCTGACAGTGGAGATGGTGGACCAAAATGAGAGAAAGAGTACAAGTAGGAAGAATGATCAAATGTTCCTATTACAACAATATTGCTTGTATCACTATCTTTGATGTGCATTGAATCTCGTGTGAACTCAACTGTCTTCCCTATCCCACTATGAGTAACATGATAGATAGAGAGAAGGTTAGAGGAGAAAAATTGAACACACAGTTCATCATTGAATGAACTGTCATCAATGTCAATATAACTTTTCCCACATACAATCATAACAATGTTGTTTCCCATCAAAATGTGTGAGGTAGGAGAAGCCTCAAAAAAAGAAAATAAATCCTGAGAAGATGTCATATTGTGTGATTCACTTGAATCTAGTATCCATTTAGAATAGTGTGGACCACTGTTGTACATAATGCATGACCCTTTCCTCTGTCCTATCCATTTGTTTAGAATGATGATGATGAAGAAGACCTGTGAGAAGTAGAAGAGGGAATATCAATGTTTGTCTTCATAAAAAGAGTTTTCAAATCTGAAACTTGTTTTGCATATCCATCTATCTTCTTCTCATAGCAATGATAGTCATCATGATTGGAATTTTTTAAATAAGCACACTTAGGTCTATTTGTCTTCAATTTTTCCCCCTTAGGAGAAGGTGGAACAGAGGGCTGTTTAGAAATGGAATCCTTCCTAGGCTCTGTGGTATGTGGCTTCTATTTTTTCTCCTGCTTCCCTAGAGATATTTGAGCTACCAATGCTTGGTTCTTTGATCTTGGAAGATCATCCAACTATGTGAGCTTGGACTTCTCACGTGTAAACCAATGACAAAATACCTCAAAGGTAGGCATGAAAAATCATGGACCCAAAGCATCCATGGTGGAGTAGAGTGTAGAAGAAAATATCTGAAATGAACCTTGAAGCTTAGAGAGAATCAGGTATATACACTAGGTGTCTTTTTTGTTATTACCACAATCCTATAACAATGATTGTAGTGATTTGAATTTCATCAAGAAATCCTCAATAGATGGAAAATAATCAAGTGCCAAAGAGGTCATCTCTACCTCAATCTGAAGTGCCTTTCATTGATTGATGGTGCCAAAAAGATCATGAAATTTGGTCCACATGTCTTGAGGTGTAGTGCAAATCTCGAGGTGAAACAAAAGACTATATGAAATATTCAGGGAAATCATCCCCATGGCCTCATCCATTCTATTCTGGTGTTGCATGACCTTGAATGGGTGAGTCAACTGAGGCTGAACCTCATCCAAACATGACCATAACCCTCTGTCATATGTTCCTTCCAGGTGTGATAATTGTGCGGAGTAAGCCTCTCAATAGAGGAAGGGTCTACCATGTGAACTAGAGGAAAAATACCCCCCATAATTTACAAGAACCCAAACCCTAGCACAAATATGAAAGCTTGAAAATGCAAAAAAAAAGAAAAAAAACACTAATGACTGGTCTTTGTGTACTTGGTGAAAAATCTGATGAAATTGACTGCAGATCTAAAAAGAGTGTTGAAACACCTTTCCAATGCCTACATGCACCAATGGATCGGGCTCAGAATCAACTTTTCGACGATATCTCATTTGCCCAATTTTGATACCGCATGACAAAGTTATGGGTAAAAAACCAATAGTTGCTCTTTACGACAAAAAGGTCAGATTGTGACAGTTGATGGCTATCAAATTTTAGATCATGGCCTACTGACGTTAAAGCTTGCACATGCAGGCATATACCTTCCTGGAAAATAATAATTTTTTTTTAAAATTTTATTAAAAAGTCAAACTTTTACAAAAAAATTATGCATGTAAATGCATATATATATATGTA
>MU225611.1:1771285-1782549 GCA_018584345.1 Thuja plicata | reverse complement strand
ATGATTTCTAATTCCATCTATTAGTAGGAAGATGATGCCACTCATTTTGGTGTCTAAACCTGGTTTTACTTGACAAATCCAGAATTGCAATTTAGAGAAACAAACAGCGGATTTGCAAAAACGAGAAATGTCACTCCCAAAACCGGAAAGTGTCACTTCCAATTCCTGCAAACAAACGGAGCCTTAGTATTAAAACCAGTTTATACTAACGAAGAAGAAAACGAATATGTGATTTATCCCTGGTAAGCAGACTCGACAGCGAGGCGAACCACCAAAAACATGGAAACGTGATATAAACGAGAAGTTGTAGAATATTCGAAGAGGAAGAACAAGTCAAAAGAAAAGGAAGACGCGCAAAAAAATCTCCGACCAGAGCAGAAAAATTAAAATAGCAAAGACATTTTGATTTTATACTAATTTATGACTGTATTTTAAACTTTGAAGATATTTATTTTTCTTTGTAGTCAGAAGTCAATGAAGTCTGTCGTAACCGTGTGAGGCGTCCAAGGAAACACGGGTGGATGACTGAATTGCGGACCAAGTTATGATCGCAATACACAAGACAAGAAAGAGAAGAAACCAACAATGAATGCGTCATGGTGTCATCCCCAATCTGGTACAACAAATTCTTTCCCTTGTCTGTCACGCCCTCCAACAACTCCTCCCATGTAAAAATATACCAGGAGACAACAATTTATTTTGGTGTGGCATAATCAGTTTAAATTTGCAGGTTTTTTTTGAAAGGAAGAGATCATTTGCAGTGGTAAAATCGAATTCGTTTTTGGAACGAAGAGATCATTTGCAGTGGCAAAATCAGTTTGATATAGCAGATTTTTTTTCTTTTTGGAAAAGAAGAGATCATTTGCAGTGGTAAAATCAGTTTGAATCTGTAGATCTGTTTTTTTAAAAGAGATCATTTGCAGTGGCAAAATCAGTTTGATTTTACAGAATTCTTTTTTGAAAGGAAGAGAAGAGATCATTTGCAGTGTCAAATCTAATTTGTTTTTGAAATGAAGAGATTATTTGCAGTGGCAAAATTAGTTTGATTTTGCAGAATTTTTGTTGAAAGGAAGAGATCATTTGCAGTGGCAAAATCAATTTAGGTTTGTAGAGTTTTTCTTGAAAGGACCAGACGATTTGCAGAGGCAAAATCAGATTTAATTCTGCAGAAATGTTTTGAAAGAAAGAGGATTTGCCGTGGCAACATCAGTTCGATTTCGTAGTTTTTTTTAAAGAGATGATTTGCAGTGGTAAAATCTGTTGAAATTTGCAGAAATGTTTTGAAAGAAAGAGATGATTTGCAGTGGTAAAGTCAGTTTATGTTGCAGATTTCTTTTGAAAGGGGGAAATGATTTGCAGTGCCAAAATCAGTTTAATTAGGCAGAATATTTTTTGAGAGGAAGAAATAATTTGCTCTGAATTTGAAAGGAAGAGATGATTTGATTAGGCAGAATTTTTCTTGAAAGGGAGAAATAATAATTTGCTCTGAATTTGAACGGAGGAGACGATTTAGGCAAAATCAGTTTAATTTTGCAGAAATGTTTTGGAAGGAAGAGATGATTTGCATTGACAAAATCAGTTTTATTCTGTAGATTTCTTTTGAAAGGGAGAAATGATTTGCAGTGAAAAACAAAATCATTTTAGTTTTGCAGAAATGTTTTGAAAGGAAGAGACGATTTCCAGGTTTTTTTTGAAAGGGAGAGAACTTTGCAGATGATTTGCAGTGGCAAATTCAGTTTGATTTTGTAGATTATTTTTAAAAGGGAGAAATGATTTGTGGCAAAAGAGTTTGGAAAAGAAGAGATGATTTGCAGGATCAAAATCAGTTGAATTTTGCAGGTTTCCTTTAAAGGGAGAAATGATTTGACCAAATCAGTTTAATTTTGCAGAAATGTTTGCAAAGGAAGAGATGAATGGCAGTGGCAAAATAGAAATGTTTTGAAAGAGAGAGATAGCAAGCAGAGAATGAGATGTAAAATTGTCTTTTTATTGTTTGATTATTGCTGTTAACTGTTTAAACAGAGTGGAGAAGAATCATGAAGACTAAATCTTTGTGTACAGAACATCCTGATCTACAAGTGCAGGGCGTATGTGCTGCTTGTTTGCAAGAGCGTCTGAACCAGCTGCTTATTCACTGCAGTGATGAACAACACTCAGCCTGTTCGTCCACCCAGAATTTATCTTCTTCGCAAAGTTTGAAGATTAAAACCCCAGAAATTGCAGGGGATGGATCTGTAAAAGACAGAGATAGAGGTCATTTCCATTACAATGAAAACAAATCTGCTACTAAATTGTGCTATTGGCCTCGCCTCTTATATTGTGGGCGCAGAAAACATAAAAGCCCTGGATCCAGCAAACATTCATGAGTTTCTGTGCAAGTAAGCAATTTTTCATCAGTTGTAGAATTAAAATTTGGAAATGTTTCAATTTTTTTTACCTCTCTGTGTATATATAAAAAACATCAAAGTTATTAGTAGTTGTAATTCCAAATTTTGCCATTGGTCAACTTGTTTGGGAGCATCATGAACATGTTATTACAAATGCTATATGCTTTTTCTGATGTATTTGGTATCTGCAATAAGGACTTTAAGGACTTTAATGAGTGAATATATTTTCACAGTTTATGATGTTATTATGTATGGAATCAATTGTGTGAATTTATTGTCAAAATCTATGGTCTATATTGTAATAAAACTAGCAATCGCACCTTAGTGTGCAATGAGAACACCTAAAGTTATGGAAATGCCATTTAAGTATTTGTCCCTTTGTTTGTCACTCCTCATCCTCTCTAGATCTCCTTATCTTTGTATCAATATATCTCACCATCTATATATCTTTATAACTCTTTCTCTTTATTTCTCCCTCTCCACATCTCCCTCTGTATCTCCCTAGATCTCTTTTTATATTTACCTCTTGATCTATATCTAACTCTCTATCTGTTTTCCCCCATCCTCCCACTTTATATTCATCTATATCTCTATCCAACCATCTCTCTCCATCACCGCCTTCCTATACCTTTTAATCTTTACATCTCTATATTTCTTCTCCCATCTCTCCCTCTATATGTATCTCTATCTTTTCATCTCTCTATCACTCCATATGCCTATATATCTCCCTCTTTCTACCTCTCTTTATTACTGTCTCCTTATATCTTTATCTTTATATTTCTCCCTCTCTCATTCTCTATTTTTAATATATTTACATCTTCCATCTGCACTCACCCCCCCCTCTCNTCTCTCCTCTCCATGTCCATGTTCCTCTCAATCTTCATCTCCACACCTCTCTCTATATCCTTACGCTATATCTTGCTCTTTCTTCTGCACCTCTCACTCTCTCTCTCTCACACACACACACACACACACACACACACCCACCATCTAGACACATCTCCCTCTCTCTATCCATCCATCTCTCCATGACCCTTTCTTATACATTTAAGTCTGCATAGATTGGACGTGGCAAAGCCGGCTCAAGGCTTATAGGCTACAAAGACATTCATTAATATATTCCCAGCCAACAATGCATTGGTTACGTTGTCCGCCCATTTGCCATCTCTATTTTTAGAAAGGAAAATCAGCATAGCATCAAACTTGGGTTTGATTGACGTAAGACGATAATAACATATGTCCTTTCAAAACAATTAAATCTACTTTGAATGAATGTCTTCATATTTCACATTTTTCACTTGTGGACATCCTTTTTATTTTAAAGGTGGATATCGGATAGCTAGTTTTTCTTGATTTATTAATCTGGAAAATATATTTATAAATTGACTCTAAATCACCCCTTAAACGTGTATTTAAGTAGAGTGGATAGTGTAAATAATTATCACTTCGAAAAAGTAAATGTAGCTGCCCTATCCATCTTTTTCCCACATGAAGATACCAAATAATGTATAATATTTTAATTTTTTTAATGAATTTATTTAAAAAAATTAAAAATAATGAAATATATATTTAAAGGTACTAATGTCTACTATAATGAAATTTTTTAACAATTAAATGGAAAATTAATTTTTTTTAAAGTTTTAATTAATTAAATAGATATATTTTTCTTTTAAACTATAATATTAATAAAAATTTAATGTTATTCAAATTAATAATTTTTTAAAATATTATTAAAGATTTTCTTAGTCAAAATGAAATTTTAAAATTCATCTTTAACCAAAATCTAGAAACTAAATTATTAAGTTAAAAATTATATATATTTTTAATTCTAAAGCAATAAAGTTAAGCAATATTCTTATTTCAACTATCTATAATATTTAACATTTTTTTTTTTAAAGTGTAAAATTATATTGTATATGATTGTGTAAAAATATTATAACAAAATAGAAATAAAAATGTATTTATATTTATATCAACTAATGGTAATTTAAGTTTAACATGTGGCTTGATTTATATTTATCTTCATCTCACCCTTTTGGCATTAGTTTCCATAAATTGTTGCATATCTCTTTACACCACTATATTGGTGTAGATCATTTCTCACTTGAGATTGATCTAGATTAATCTTGAGGAGTGTATAAATGACCTCCAAAACTCAATTCATCAAATTCAAATTCCAACTTTCTTTTCCCCTTTCACTAGCCATTACAAATTGACTTGCCACATGTTTCATGTTTTTTATTAGATAAGAAGGGAGAGGGCCTTGATCCCTTACATCAGATATAACAACTCAAGGCACAACAAGAGAAATAACAAAATAGTGAAGGGGCTCCCAACATTGCAACCAACCAAAAACTAACATAACAACATCCCCAACAAACCAAAATATAACTGATATCGACTACTACAAAACGTAATAACTTTAATGATAACCATCACAGTCTTTAACCAATAACCGCTACTATAGAACATAATAACCTTTATACTAACCATCACAATCTTTAAAGAACCAATAGTTATAAACGTCTTCACGAGAATACCAAAAACCAGAGCTAATCTAACCAACATACTAAAAGTTTTGAAAATGTTTAAAAGCTCCAACATGGAGCACATAACAAGACCCAAAATGACAAAAAACATTAATTTCCATAGCACCAACCATGTGCTCCTGCAACGCTACCAACCATGTGTCCAGTTTGCCTTTCTGGGAATTCTTTTCCTTAGTGTTTTTCCTGCTACTTTTCCTCTTTACATGTTTCTTGATCTTTGATTTTCCAGTGGCAATTCCCATAGAAACCCTATTCATGATGCCATTAGTGATGTGAACTAGAGAAGTGAGCACCTTATTAATTACCACACATTTATCGTGAATCATCTGTTCAAGGTGGTTCAACCTCTCCATAATTTTTGCATAGGATTCTTTTGATTATTATCATCTTCCCCTAGAATAATAGGGCCCTCCTTTGCATCATCTTCATCAATGGGAATTTTTACTTCTTCTCCCTCTTCATTTTCCTTTTTAGAATCTCCCTCTAAATCCCTGACAGAGGCAGTATCCTTGTCTTCTTGCATCTCTTCACCCTTGTAGCACTCATCCCTACTGTCACTGTCTTCCTTAGAATTATCCTAAGAGGAAATAATTTCTTCCTCCTCTATCACTATATTCTTCCCCTCGGAGGGCAGGTCCTTAAGAACTTTGGCCAGTTTGGTAGACCTTGAACTACTTGATCCAAAGCGCATCTCCTCAATTTTAAGGCTTTTAGCCTTTTCTTTCTTAGTCTCCTCAACATCTTCCAAAATAATAATGGTAACACCTTTATTAGGAAAAGGTTTATTTTTGCTTCTTTCTAGAGGGGACAGGAAGATCCAAAGGGGTTTTCCTTTTCTCAGGGGTAACCAATAAAAGCTCATTAACCTAGTTAGGGGGGGCACTAGCAACCTTTATCTTAAGCTTAGAGGAAATAGGGGAAGCAGCAGGAAAATCTCCTATAGTAAGCCTTCTTGGAGAAATATTCTGGGATTGTGTGGGAGGGGAAGAAGCACAAGAACGAGGAGGAGGAGAGGGAGGCCTAGCTTGATGCTCCAATGACATAGGGTTTCTATGAGGATCCCAATCCACATATCTATAAAGTATCATAATTAGCCCTTGATGGACTGGGGGAGAAGCTCTACTTCCAAATGTTTTTTGCAACGGAGAGAACAAAAAAAGGAATGTTGTTTTTTCCCTATGCCTAACATGATTCAACAACAAGAAATGATATCCATAAATTTCCATATACCTACCCTCCAAGGTAAAATACCTCATAATATGGAGATTGACTAGGGCATAAGGATGGGGGAGGTCTAACCTGTCATATTTGTTTTGAAACCTTTTGAGTTGTTCGCCATTCTCCATGAATTTTTTGATAAAGATTTGATAATTTTCAAAGCTCTTCTTAGCCACTCTCATGCTATAATTCTCTAGCCCCATCGCATCTACTATCATTTGAGGAGAAACAGTGAACTCTAAGCTGCGCATCTTTTCCCTGTCTCCTGACCAGGAGTTAGTAAATTTGGAGGTAAGGGTATCATTGTAACCCTGCATGGCTTGTAGAATAGAGCCAACTCGGTAACAACAAACAAATCATAGAGCTTGATGTTCTTTTTCAAAGCTTCATAGATAACTGGCTCCAATAATTTTCAATGGCCCCCCATGACAACAAGCTTATTATTTTTCTACTACACTCTCTTTTTCAGATTACTAAGTGCTCACTACAGAGAATGACCTCTAGGCTAAAAATAGAAATTTGCAAGCTTAAAACAAAATTAGGTTGGTAAGTACAAGTGATCAAATCAACATTTAATACCATAATTTATTTTATTGGGAAAGTAACATCCTTCCTAGCTTGTAGGTTTGGTGCTTTAAAATTTGGGCTAATAATGTGATGGGTGCCAATCTTTGTAATCTTTCCCTCGTGTGTATCCCATTGGGATAAGTTATTAATGATGATCATATTAGGGACCGTTCTTGAGTTTCCTATCTTTGATGTCATAACATATAAGGCTTCCCTCAAATCAACACCTATAAGAGGACTTTTCCTTTTAAATTATAATTATTTCCTTTATTAATCATGCAATCCATACTTAGTTGGCTATGATTAGTCTGTCTACCCTTTGAAGACTTCCCTTTTCTGGTTACCATCCACGCCATTCTTTCCATAAGATTCACATACATATTTCCATACCTCTTCGTTGTCCTAGTCAACATATTTATATTAAGTAGCACTAATCTCATTTGAAATAAGCTTTTTAATACTTGGTGGGACAATATCCATATTCCAATGAATCCAAGTTTGAAAATGAAGACCTTCATTAGTAATACAATCCACTACCGAATTCCCCTCCCAATAAATATGTTGAACTCTGGATTGGAATAATCTTTTATGATAATGTACACAACCCCTCATCAAAGCTCTGATCTCGCATGACCCTTTAATCTCTTCTAAATGAGGATATAAACCGCCAATTTGGAATTCCCTTCAACCTCAAGTCTCTTCACTCCCATTTTTTTTGCAATTTGGATACCTCTCTAGACATCCATAGTTGTTGTAAAGTTGTTATATTTAACTCTCAAAGCCATAGTTGAATAGACTATGGGTCTATCTTTATGGTCCCTAAGATCAACACCAACTCCAACCTCCCTTGGATTCTCTTTTGAGCATCCATCAAAGTTACACTTAATCCAACCTTGATTTGGAGGTCTCCACTTCGTATTCATCCTATTATGCATCTTTTTCGAGTTTACCTTAGTAAGGTCTTGGGTGAGACCCCACATTTGTTTCAATCTTAATTTTTTAAGATTGGGAAGATCTTTAAAGGCACTAAAAGAAACAACATTAATAGTATAAATAATAGGTACTGAGGGGGGGGGGGGGGNAATAGGTACTGAGGGGGGGGGGGGGATGAATCAGTACAAACAAATAATGAACTAATTCAACCACTGAACTAAATAACTGCTGAAATACTTTCCAAACTATAAATTAAATAACTGATGCAAATATCTGAAAGAAAGTAATATCAAGCATCCACAAAATCATCACACATAACACTGATATTTTTCATGTGGAAACCCTTGTAAGAAGGAAAAAATCACGGCGGGGATGAAAACCACAAGCCCAATGCTGCAGTATATGAGTTTGCCCTATTAGGAGCTACAAATACCCTTTCTGAGGGTTCACCCTGTTAAGAGTGACTATTACACTGTTAGGATTACAATAAGATCAACTATGATATACCTTGCTAGAGGATTTAAAACCTCAATAAATAAGTCACACTGTTAAAGGATTTACAAAAATAACTTGTTAGAGTTCACACGGTTAAGGGATTTTTCCCGCTGCAACTATTAAGAAACAATAAGATAAGTGATTTGGATGTAGCACTGATTGCTTAAAAGATCCTATAATTTCTTTATACTCTGTACCTTTGTACTTTGTAACTGCTTTCTTCTCTCTCCTCTCTGATCACAACTTCAACTTGAAATCATAAAACCCTAATCACCCAAAATAAACTCTTCAACAACATCAACTCTCTCTTTTTTCAATAAGAGTAGTTCCCTTATATAAACAACTTGCACCACCTTAAAATTTATCTTCAAATTTCTTTACTGAGATAGTACCATGTGTCAAATTGATAATCTCGATGAAAGAAATGATTTATCATGACCGCATTAGGTCAAGATAAGATCTACAAGTTTATATCTCCAAGGTAGTCAAACATGTTTTGAATCCTCTAATGCAACACATCAAATCTATCTTAAATGCTTGCATCGATCTCATAAATACCCATACATTGGATGTATAACCTTTATTCCATGTCATCAAATCATTAGAAATGATCTCATATACTTTACCACTCATCGATATGTGATCTACTGGCCGGTTGATCAAGAACATAAGAGTTCTACCTATCTTAGTGTCTATGACACTCAAAATGCTATCACCGCTCAGCCGAATAAATTGTGGTCAGAATCACTTGGTAATGTAAACTGGTTGAAGCTAGTTTTGTGATCGCTCCTCAGAATTCTGTTTGTACCATGACCGCCACCAAAGTGATGTATGTATACTCTATCAATCTTATAGACTTAACCAAATTTCAGTATGACTTGCTTACCAATTGTATCTCCACTTTACCTATTTTATATTAGGACTTGTACTCACTTAGTTGACATCAATGACAACCAATGACCAATCTCTCCAAATAGTAGCAAATACCAACAATACATAATACCAACAATCTCCCTCTTTGGCATTGATGGAAAATATATATTGACCCAAACATATGCTTACAATCGTGAAATCATAATATCAACTTATGAATCCCTATACACATACCCTTCATACATATTATTAACCATTCATATACTCCCCCTTTAAAAAAATGACAAAGGTACAAATACTTACAATATATGTATACACAAACTTACTTACATCCTGTCAAAAATTACTTTGAAGTGAATCTTTGCCAAACTCAAGGTTGTCTCCCATAGCCTCTACAAGTAACCCATAACAATGATTTTCTTAATTAAACTTGAGGATAGATCTTTGTTGTATCACTTCGACTATAGGAGATAAGGTGCATTGAAGTTCTAGTAGAGTGATCATTCTCTGCTCTTGGTCACTTTGAATCTTCTTAACCTTGTTGATTTTCTTTACCTGATTACTATAAGTTGTGAATGAACTTGACGGTGGATCAACTTGATCACTTAAGTTCTCCAATTCCTTATGTGCTTCAGCTCTTCTTTGTTCCAAATCTTGAACAAAGTTTGAATACCTTAATACTTTGACAATCCGTTGACCTACCTCAGTCAATATACTCTTAACTTCCTCTATCAAATTTGATAATTTGATCTTATCTTTAGTAATATTTTCCATCATCTTTCCTATCATCTTCTTTTCTAAGTTCTCCTATGCATTCTTCACCGTAGTTGTCTGCAAATCTGGACCTTGATGTAAAATAACTTTCAGAAGAGTGTACATCTGATTAATGGGTGTGTCATCTTCATCATATGTAACCTCAGGCACTAAATCAACTAGGATGTCTCTAGCTTGCCTTAATACCCGTGTCTTATTCTTCTTTGATTTCTCCTTGTTCTTTACAACCCGAATCCTTAATTGTTCTGAAAGTTTCATTAGTTCCTTTGGTTTCAGTTTGGATATATCTACTAGTGTGATTGGTAAATCTTCTTCATCAATTTCTTCTCCATCTTCTGCAATAGTCATCGGTTTATGACTCTTATCTGCACTAGATACTATAAGAATTAATTTATTTGTAGTCTCAAGTTCTGCTTCAATCTTCTTTAGAGTCTCCTCTGCTTACTTTCTTTAGCATTCTCCACTTCCTTCTTAGAAATCATCTCCTCTATATGTTCCATAGGCAATGGTGAGGATGAATCCTCTTTGCCTGTTATGTCGACAGTTTCAATCCCATCACCACCAGTTTGTGATAGACATATATTCCGTGTTTCAATGTCCTTCACCAAGTTAGGAACATCTAGAGAAATATTCCTAATTGTCTGATCTATATAAAATGTGTCATTTCCCTATATTGGTTCATTTGATTCTACACGAACTTGTTCTATTTGGGCTGCTACCTCCTTTATCTGTAGTAGTTCTTTCCATGTCTCAATCGTTTCATCATGTACACTATGTGTATCATCAATTAGAAGTCTAGCTTCTCTGCTCTTAATATTGAATTTATGCTTGTGAGAAGTAATCATTATCTTAGCAACTTCTTCACACAACTCAGGTTGAACTTGGATAAGTATTCTTTCCATAATCTCTCTATCCAACTGTAATGTAGCTCTCCATTTAGCATCAAACAACTGATATAACTCATTAGGGATGGAAGAATGGATTTCTAAAGGTGTTTTGCAAAATTTATGAAAATGATACAAAATTGCATCTTCTATATGTAGACGTCCAAAAATATTAATATTATTTTCCCTCTTATTCCTCTAACTATTTAATTCAATCAATTAAATAGTTTCATTTATCAATAGTGTAAATACTATTCTAATGTATTTCATTTAAATACATTTTGTCTCATGAAAATCCCCTTTTAATAAATTTATATTTATTAAATCCCTCATTTTCCTAATTCTTCTAAACCACAATTTATTCAAACTTGATTTGAATAATACCCTAAAACCCTAGCTAGGAACCTATTAAGCCTACCCTATTCCTACCCTACTCCCATCACCTCATTTCCTAAGTATACTTCCCCACCTAACTATCCTTTAACCATGTTTAATGGGTGATTCCTAACCTTTTTAAGGCTAATGGAATGCTCACCCACATGGGGAAATTCTCTCCCAAATGGGCACCCATTCCTCTTTAATTC
>MU225611.1:1743838-1759002 GCA_018584345.1 Thuja plicata | reverse complement strand
TTGCTTAAGATGAATTGTCAGACTCCCTCTGAGTCTGATATCAATCTTTTAGCTCCTTGTCCAAAGTCACCTCTGAAGAGTCAAACTCCCTCTAAATCTAATCTTCTTTTTCCTGCAAGAGCATCTCCAAAAAAAAGATCAAGACAAATATCACTTATAGTACATATAGAAATACAGATGAGAGAGAAACTATAATGAGTAGATAAATGTAACATTCAAAGATAATAAATACTTATCTGTGCATCAACATCCTTAACACAAGTTGCTTCAATAAAGGTCCATATACATCAAATCATAAAACACCTTATAATATTATTTGAGAGACATCTCCTATTTGAATTATCTCCCCACACTAAGCATGGAAATGTAACATTGGTTATTATTCTCCCCCCACAATGTACAATTCCCACTCTTAAATCTTTGAACAATTCTCATGTCTTCTTATGAAATGACATGATTTATCCAAGAGAGGTGATAATATATAATTGATGCTTTCTTTATAGAAATAGGAACCCTTCCTTTAATTCATGCTTTTTTTTAAATTTATTACTTGACCATGATCACAACAAATTAAAATATCTCTTTAATGAAAGTCATTTTCAGAAATTTCACATAGACCCGTACATAGTCCATCATAACTTTTGACTCCAAGATTTTTTCTCTAATCGCTTCAATGAGCTTATTTGAAATTAGGTTTTAACCAACATATCCAAAATTTAGCAAAATCCAACGGTGCATTTGTGAGATATAGTCCTTTTACCGAGACTGTATTTTCTGAGACGACCACACATTCACCATCAACAAACTACTCTCTTACATTTGCAGTCTGGCTCTGATACCATGCTAAGTTTTTAGGATAGCTGCAAATGTAATAACAATCTATGTTGTCTTCATTTTCCAAATGCAACAATCTCTCTTTCATTTACATTGGGAATGAGGATAGGAGAGACATGTATATTCATTATTATTTATAAGAAAGGACATACCTCTTCCAACTTATTATAATTTAATCAATCTTATAATGTTTCATCAATAAATTATTAATTAAGAATAATAATAATATAATAATTTAATATGAAATATTAAATTTCATATGATTAATAATAATATAACATATATATTATATTATTATTAATCAACACATATTATATGTATTCTAATGATCATACGACAGAAGATACAAACATTAACAAAGGCACACAACCGAGAGGTATATCATATTTGAGAGACATTGCTGGAGAAGAGAAAAGAAGTGCTGAAGAAGAAGAATTTGCTGAGTTCATGAAGACATTGCATGAAGATGTAAAACAAAAGCGGGAGAAAAGCAATAAAAAATACAAAGATAGTGCAGATAGATCAAGAAGACATAAAAATTTTGAAGTTGGTGATGAAATAATGGTTCATTTGAAGAAGGGAAGATTTCCTATTGGAAGATATGGTAAATTGAAGATGAAGAAATTTGGTCCTTGCAAAATACTGAGAAGATTTGACAGTGGAGATTCTTATGAAGTTGAATTACCTGATGACATGGATATATCACCTATATTCAATATTTTAGACTTATATGAATATCATGAACTTGATGAAGAAGTGAAAGTACCAAGTGATTATCCTAAGAAGCAGATAGAAGAAGTTGAAAAGATTTTAAAATAGAGAGTTGGCAGAATTACAAGAGGAAAGGAATACATGGAGTATCTGGTAAAATGGAAGAACGGGAATGATTAAGGACTCATCTCAGATTTCTCAATCTAAGTTGGATTCATTTTAGGTTGGACCTGATACATGATTTGGGGAATCATTTCTTGTAACCCCAGGTGTCTAATGTAGGAGCATCTTGGGTCATTGGCAATCCTGCTCAACCAAAAAGATGTTTACTTTTTCTTTGTAGTTTGTCTTCTATTTCTCGGGTTCATTCTTTACTGACGGATTTTGGTGATCTCTTTACCGACAGATTTTGGTGATCTCTTTACCGATGGATTTTGGTGATCTCTTTACCAACAGTTTTTCTGATGCTCGGGTATGCTTTTACTGACAGGTTGTCTGATGCTCGGGTATGTCCTTACCAACGGTTGTTGATTTTTGGTGATCATCTTCCCGAGATGTTTATCCTTATATGGCCAACTTATATATTTAATTTCCATGCTGAATTAATTTGGGGTCTCTCATTGGGATATGTGTGGACCTAAATCTGGGTCTCTGTTGGGAATTTGAGCGTTGAATTCTTTGGTGGAATCTTGTATATATTTGTTTCTTTGTTCTTAGTTTAGGTAGAAATCTTAGAGAAAGAAAGAAAATGTTTAGATATTGAGATCAAAGGTCTGTGATATCTGATGTATGAAGAACATATTGTAATTCATTGAATATATGACCGAACCTGGGAAGGCCTTACAGCCCAACATGTAATGATTTTGAACAATTGAATGATAAAGGATATATGTTGTTTCTTCTCTCACTGTGTTGTTTGGCTTCCGCATTGGTTCTGCAAGGTGGTTTGGTAGTTGGGAGAGCCCTTAACCCCATTATCATCCCCTCCTTGCATCATATTGGCTCTCACTTGGTTTATCAAAAATTTCGCTCCTCTTTGCAAGAGAGTGTCTCACCTTTTCTTTTAGTTCCCTGATCATCTTATTTGCATTATCAAGTTGCATCTCATACCTATACTCTTCCATAGTGGTGGATCTTTTCCCAAGCTGTTAGACTTATCCCCATAAAGGACCTAAGCTCTGATACCATTTTTAGAAACAATAGGTACTGAGAGGGGGGGGGGGGGGAATAANCTAAGCTCTGATACCATTTTTAGAAACAATAGGTACTGAGAGGGGGGGGGGGGTGAATAAGTACAAATAAATAATGAACTAATTCAACTACTGAATAAAATAACTACTGAAATAGTTTTCAAACTATAAAGTAAATAACTGATGCAAATATATGAAAGAAATTAATATCAAGCATCCATAAACTCATCACTCATAACACTAATATTTTTTATGTGGGAACCCTTGTAAGAGGGAGAAAACCATGGTGGGGATGACACCCACATGCCCAATACTGCAATATTTGAGTTTTCCCTGTTAGGAGCTACAAATATCCTTTTTGAGGGTTTACCTTGTCAGGAGTGACTAATACACTGTTAGGAGTACAATAAGATCAACTATGATCTACCTTGATAGAGGATTTAAAACCTCAATAAATAAGTCACCCTATTAAAGGATTTACACAAAGAACTTGTTAGAGTTCACCTGGTTAAGGGATTTTGTCTGCTACAACTATTATGAAACAACAAGATAAGTGATATGGATGTAGCACTGATTTATTAACAGATATTATAAGTTATTTATACTCTATACCTCTATACTCTATAATTGATTTCTTATCTCTCCTCCCTGATCACAACTTAAACTTGAAATCATAAAACCCTAATCACCCAAAACAAACTCTTCAACAACACCAACTCTCTCTTTTTTCAATAAGAGTAGTTCCCTTATATAAACAACTTGCACCACCTTAAGATTGATCTTCAAATTGCTTTTCTGAGATAGTACCATGTGTCAAATTGATAATCTCGATGAAAGAAACAATTTATCATGACCACGTTAGGTCAAGAAAATATCTGCAAGTTTATATATCCAAGGTAGTCAAACACATTTTGACTCCTCTAATGCAACAACTCAAATCTGTCTCTTAAATGATTGCATCAGTCTCATAAATACCCATACATTGGATGTATAACCTTTATTCCATGTCATCAAATCATTATAAATGATCACATATAATTTACCACTCACCGATCTATGAACTACTGACCTGTTGATACAAAACATAAGAGTTATACCTGTCTTAGTGTCTATGACACTAAAAACACCATCACCGATCAACCAAATAAGTTGTGGTTGGAACCACTTGGCAATGTAAACTGGTTGAAGCTAATTATGTGACTGCTCCTCAGAATTTTGTTTGTACCATGACTGCCACCAAAGTGATGTATGTATAGTCTATCGATCTTTTGGACTTAACCAAATTTCAGTATGACCTGCTTACCGATTGTATCTTCACTTTACCTATTGTATATTAAGAATTTTACTCACTTAGTTGACATCAATGACAACCAATGAACAATCTCTCAACATAGTAGCAAATACCAACAATTTTCCACTATGTGATGTTTGATGATTATAAAGACTCTATTGCTTGATTATGTTGTTATGCCATAATATTGAAAGACATTTACTATGTACTTAATTTTAGATAGGTAGATTAATATAACAAGATTTAATTGCAAAGGTAATAAAGGAATATATTACTTATCATCACAAAGACCTTGTCATGTTTGAAAACCTTATTTTCAAAATTTATTAGGGTCATCCTGCAATACTTGGTCGCAAACTTGGGACATAAATTTTTGAAAGTAGATGGGAATTATTTTTCAACTATCATCGTTTGAAGATATTTATTTGAATAAAGGACCCTTCATTTGAAGATTATAGAAAAAACACCTTCAATTGAAGGTATACCTTCAATAAAAGGTCCTCTTTGCTTGAAGCTCTTGATATATTGATAAAAAAAATACACCTTCAAGAAAAGATGACCTTCACTCAAGAGGCTTGTGAAGCTGAATATGAAAGAAAATAGAGAGCTACTATGGAAGAAGATATGAAAGATCTTCATAAGAACAAGATGTAGGATATTGTTCCATTACCTAAGGGAATAAAATCTATTGGGAATAAGTGGGTCTTCAAATTCAAAAGGGATATAAATGAAAAATTGTAGATATATAATGTTCAGTTAGTGGCCAAGGGACATACAAAGAAGTTTGACATTGATTTTGATAAAAAAAAATTCATATGTTGTATGCTTGAATATTGTTAGATTTAGTTTAGCTTTTGTTGGTAGTCTTGATTTTGTATTAGAATAGTAAGATGTTAAAACAACCTTCTTGCATTGTGACCTCTCCGAGGATATTTATATTTTGCAATGAGAAGTTTAAATGAGGAAAGAGACAATGATAATATTGTTTATAGGCTAAAAAACCACTTTTTGGTTTGAAATAGGTGCCAAGGTGTTGGTACAAGCGATTTTATTCCTTCATGATGAGTTTAGATTTTAGTAGATGCGAGGATGATTATTACATGCCATTTTCAAAGGTATGATGGTGACTATATTCTTCTTCTTTTGTATGTAGATGATATGTTGGAAGGTAGGTTCCAACATGAATAAGATCATCCATTTGAAAAATCATCTTGCTAGGGAGTTTGATATAAAAGACTTAGCAAGTAAAAATTAGATTCTTAGAATGAGGATACATAGAGACATAAATAAAAAGAAAATATGGTTGTCATAGAAAACTTATGTGGAGAAGGTTTTACAGTGCTTTGATATGTAGAATGCACAACTAGTTAGTACTCCATTTCCTATACACATTAAATTATCGTTAGAACAGTGTCCCATAATAGAAGCATAGAAGACACAACTATTTGATGTATCATACTCATTAGTAGTAGGTATTATTTTGTTTTCCATGGTGTGCACTAGACCAAAAATTTCAAAAGCAGAGGGAGTAGTTAGTCGTTGCATGGAAAATTCATGTTTTGATTATTTGATGACCACAAATTGGGTTCTTAGGTATTTGTGAGGAACTTCAAATGTTACTATATATTATAGTGGGATTATTCTTCAAGTAAATGGATATGTGGATGCCAATTTTGGTGGAGATAGATAAGAGAAAGTCCACTACACATTATGTTTTCTCCTTAGTTGGAGGTGTTGTTAGTTGGGTACCAAAGTTATAGTTAGTGGTAGCATTGTCTACTATTGAAGTTTAATATATGGTAGCAACATAGGAAAGCAAGGAGGAAATATGGGTTTATATAATTTTGGGTGAGTTGCAAGTAAAATAGGACAATATGGTTACATTGTGGCCGTCAAAGTTCTTTACATGCCATTTTAAAATAAAGCATACTAATATTTAATATCACTTTGTACATGAGGTTGTGGATGGACTAGGATAGATCTCTTTGGACATGATACACACTAATATAAACCCAATATATATTTTGATGAAGGCTATTGGTAGAGAGAAGTTCATTTGGTGTAGAACTTCTCTTGGCCTACAAATTATTTGATGACAAGTAGCATTCGCACTGGTCTTGCAGTAGAGGGGTTGTTCATAAGTTAAAAAATTGATTTCAAGCGGGAGAATGTTTAAATTTGAAGTCAATTCTTGTGCTATTTAGCAATGATGAATTTTTGGGGGAGTTACTATTTTTAGCAATTTCACTATGTGTTAAACATGCATTTTTACAAGTCATACTTTCTATTATCAAAAATTTGTTTTCAAATAGGACTCTACAAATTAGTAATGAGATAGGGAGGGAGAGGTATTGAGGTAAATAGGGAGGGATGGAAGAAGATACCTATGGATAGGGGGAGAGAGAAGGTGGGAATAATAGGTAGTGATCGAGAGAATGGAGAGTGAGGGAGAGAAACAATAAGAGAGGGAAAAAGAAGAACAAAAAGGGACGAAGGAAGGTATAAATATGAGGATAAGAAAGGAAGGCAAGGTAGATAGGGGGAGAGACCTAGAGAGGGGATGGAGAGGTGAGAGAGAAGATAGGGAGAGAGATATGTATGCAAAGGAAACAAGTTTTGAATCATCGGTACAATGCTCACCGAAAGATAGTTTTGGAGTGCAAACCTGACACAACAGTTTTACAGAGGTCACTGAAACTAGTCTTCACCGAAAGATAGGGTACAATGTTAACCAAAATAAAAGCTCACAGAGGAACCCGATAGAGAAGTCTACAGAGTAAACCGATAGAGTAGACAACAGAGGAACCCGATAGACAAGGTTATAGTCTACACCAACAAAAAGACTAAAGAGCAACCTGAGCACCAGTCTACCGAGAGGCAGTTATATTCCGAGAAATGTGGATTTGACTTACACGTCAGGTTAAACACTTAAGTTTTATATTTATATTTAAAGCACATCTTTAAGACCATTTCTTGAGGGATAATCAATGTAATTTTAATTGTTTTAATCAGTCTAATTTATTATAAACACGCAAACTAGGAGATCAAGGTCAAGTTGTAAACCTTTGATCATAGAGTTGTCTTTGAAAAGCATGAAACTAAAATAGGTCAATCTAATGTATAAATAGATGTGTAATCAATCAGAACAAGATGATGTGATGATGATTGTAGCTGAAGAGCACATCTATGGATCAGACTAAGAGTTTTATGTAGAAGGATGACAAAAGATGAAATAGGTTATCAAGAACCAGATTCAAGGCTACCGAGCAGAACATAGGTATTGATCAATCACAATAGGTGATAATTATACATGTGAACTTTAATGGATCTGTAATCAACAATTCTAGATTTCATATACTCAGGTCAATGAATATTTTTTACTACATTCTAAAAAGTGTAGCAAATAGAAGAAATCCTTTGAGAAGGTGGATTTAACAATCCTTTTGTAAACCTCTTAACCGAGTGCACACTAAACAGTGTTTCTAAAGATCTTAATAGAGTAGACCTTAACCAGTCTCTACATGTTACTCCTAATAGGGTAAGATCATCAGAAGTGATCAAACTTGTAAGCCTTAACCGACCCCTTCCATTCTACACATAGTGAAGTTTTTGTGGGCTTCATCCCCATCGTAGTTTTTACCTTCTAACAGGGGTTTTCTGTGTTACCAAATCTTGTGTCATGTGTCAATACATTTCATGAATGTTTCTATGAATGTTTACATGCTAATTAAGTTTATGAATTGATATTACATGCATAAAGATAAAATAACAGATATGGTCGGTAATACAAGCAATTGATTAATAAAAGGATTAAGGTTAAGTGATAAAAGTTTTAAGTGTACTGATTCACCCCTCCCCTCTCAGTACACACCATTCCATTATTTCCAACAATTGGTATCAGAGATAGATCTCTTATTTGGAAAAGTTTTAATACTTGATAGAAAAGATCATACAATGGAAAGGTATAAGCTAGACAAGAGTATTCAGAATCAGAAGTTAGAATTACAGAGCTTCTATGAACAATACAAAGCCACAAGAATCAAGACGAGAGAACTAATCGATGAAAGAAAGGTTATGAAATCTCAATGCAATGAAACAAAATATCATGAAGAAGAGATACCTGATTTGTTTGAGTCATCAGGATCTACATATAGCAATACATCAGACACATCTGTAGGAAGCATCACAAGTTTGAATGAAAGAAATCAACATCTGAAAGAGAAAGTAAAAATACTGCAAATCATTCAAAAGACACAGATGGTAAGGATGATTTATGTCATTAACAATTATAGAGAAGCTGAGCAAGAAAGAACATTATCTATTGATGAAATGAGGAGGATCACTAAAAAGCTACAAGAGAGAGAGTTAGAAATACAAAGACTTATTGAACATCATCATGAGATCACCAATCAAATTATTCTTATGAGTCAGGAGGCAAACCGAGTAAACATAGAACTCATTGAAAAAAATAGAATCTATTGGTGAGATAAGAGAAGAAAATGAAAAATTGAAGCATGAAGTAAGAATTCAACAACAACACAATGATATGATTAAGAGAGCTGAAGAAAGTACAAAAATGATGGATGATTTTATGGATGGACAAAGAAGAGTCAACAACAATACTAGACTAGGGTATACCGAGCATGGAGAATCACCATACCAAGATGATCACAAAGATGTCTACACAAATCCAAGACCAAGGAAGCAGTCATGCAATTACTATTGAAAACTAGGCCACACATCAAATGTTTGTAGGAGCAAAATGAAAGGTATTCCTAAATCCACATCTACATTCATAGGAAAATGTTATAACTGTAACAAGATATAAATGAAAGGTATTCTCTGCATTCTAACTTGGATTCATCTTATAGGGTGCTTTATTTGGCAATGAGGAACCTGGTATTAGATCAATTTGATGAATGATATATCTAAGGGGTGGGAGGGAAGAGGGTAGATCATTTGCTATGATATCACTGTATTTATTTATCAATTCTTTGACCTCTACTGGTATGGGTGCTATTTTATTAGATTCTTCTTTTTCCTTAAGCTTCATGATCAGTATGAAATTTTCCTCTTCTGATTCTTTTAATATTTTCACCATTTATTTTTCCCCTATCATAATTATAGTGGGTTCCTTCTCTGATTTTTGGTCAGGCAGTGGCTTCATTGTAAAAGTTTTACCATCCCTAATAATGGTATAAGTGTTCTTCCTACAACTGTAGGTGGCATCCATGTCATATTTCCATGGTCTTCCCAGTAGAAGTTGGCAAGCATCCATCTCCACAACATCACATAAGACCTTATCCTTAAAGCCTTCTAGAGAAAATTCTACCATAGCCTGTTCAGTGACTAGAGTTTGTTTCCCTTTAGTGAGCCAAGAAACATTATAAGGGAAATGATGTGGCATTTTCTTCAATTCTAACTTCTGTACTATTTCATTAGAAATCAAATTCTCTGTTGAACTAGAGTCTATTAACAAGTTACATACCTTTCCTTTGCACTTGATCCTCGTTCTGAACAAATTCTTCCTTTGGGGTTGTTCTTGAGTGTGTGGTACTTTCAAATAGGCATGTCTCATCATTAGGACTGTCCCTTCTTCAACTTCAAGTTCTTGATTGTTTTCTTGGACCAACTGTGCTCTTCTTTCACCTTGATTGTTGTTCCTCCTCTCAGGGCATCTTCCTGCATGGTGTCCAAATTTATCGCAATTGAAGCACCTTAGGGGTTCATTGGATCTTCCCCTACCCTTGCCAAAATGTCTCCTTCCTCTAAAGCCCCCTCTGTTGCTTGAATCTCCTTGGTCTCTTCCTCCTTGATTCTTCTCCATGGGTCTGTCACTGTTTGACTGTCCTCTACCCCATGAATTGCCTCTTCCTCTAAAATTTTTATTTGGATTGTTATTTCTCTTTCCTCTAGTACCTTGGTCTTATCTTCTTCTGAATTTGTCTTCAAATTTTAGTGCTAATTGAAAGCACTGTTGGACCATAGTAGGAGAGCATAAACTCAACTCATCTTGAATATTTATTCTTAGTCCTTGCATGTATCTTACAAGCTTGACACTCTTTGGCTCTACCATCTTAGATTTCATTGAGAGCCTACGAAAATCTTCAGTATACCCTGAGACATCCATCTCTTTTTGTCTCAAGCTTTGTCTTTTCTTATGAAGTTGCGCTTCATAATCTTCTGGCACATAAGCCTCTTTCACCAAGGCCATCATCTTCTTCCATGTGCCAACTAGATTCTTATCCATCTTCACCCTCTCTGCTTGAGTGAAGTTCCACCAAGTTAGGGAAGATACCTTCAACTTGGACTTTTCTATTTTCACCTTTTGGTTCTCTGGTATCTCCCCATAGTCAAAGAAACTAGTGAGTGCATCCATCCAGTCCATAACTTCTTCTGCATCCATCTTCCCACTTTAGACAGGAAAATCAATATTAGTATCCATAGTTCTCCTCTCCATCGACTTCAAAGTCTTCACAAATAGCCTCTAGTCTATAGGGATCTCCTCTTCCTCCTACAAAGGGGATTATTCTTCACTCCCCTCTTCTTCAACCCCAGAGTTTCCACTACTCCCATTGTTGACTTGTGTCATAAGCTTCTCCATCTCTTGCCTCATCCACTTCCTTTCTGCCTCATGCTCCTTCACTACCCTTAGCAGTTCTGCATTGGTCATTATATTTGGAAGTTCACTATCATCTCCTCCATCTGACATGTCTACAACTTGAGTTAGTCCAAAGATCTATAAGTTGCTCTGATACCACTTGATGCAAGTGCTAAGGAATAACAAGGTAAGATGACAGTTTGCCCTTCTAAACCTTCTAGATAGGGTTCTACACACTCCAATCCAACAATATTAGACTTAAACCTTTAATAAAGCATCACAATACTTCCACAAGACTCCCAACCACAACTTGACATGAATTAAAATCTTGAATCAAGATGTGTGGTGCATTACTTCAATGCTACTCCTTATGCAATCAATATCTTATTGATTTATAGGTTGAAAATGAAAATATCTAATTGTAGGGGTTGAACCAAATTGTCTAGGGTCTCTATAGGTTATATGGAACATGTTCTAACCTTTGAGAAATTCCAACATATCCCTTAGATGATTGTTCCTTAAATGAGCCTCCAACTCCTAGTAGCCCTAGTTATAGGGTTAAAGGATCATAACTCCAAAACTTCCCACTATACCCAAAGAAATAAACAAAGTTACAAGTACCCTTTATGGATTACTACCAAATACCAAAGCCAAGGGTCCTGAAGGTATGAGGAACATACTGAATCTCAATAAGGTCAGACATGCCTAATTGAACAATTAGGTCAATTTATTGAAGGAAGTACCCCAAAAACTTAAGGAAAGACAAAACCAGTGTTTTGATTGTACTTGGAATGATCCCAAACCACTCCAGGCTTGATTCAACCCCAAGGTATGACTGCCATCACTTTTCCATTCTGGTCTCTGGTCGCCACATGGAGATGTCGACCTTAATTCATCTGAACCAAGAACCAGCAGTGACTTCCCTACAAACCAACTCTAGAATCATCAATGAAACATTCAAATATATCATTCCACCAAGGATTAGGAATTTCCAAGGGTGGACATGAGAGAAAAATGAAATTTATAGAGGAAACCCTAGTTCAGGAGGGTTTCAGAGTAGTGCACAAAGAAAATACTCAAACTTTATTTACCTATTACTCCAGGACCTCAAACCAAAATAAAAATGAAGCTGATTCAATACTCCTCACATCCCAATTGGTGTCATCATTATCTTGATCATACAAATTTGTATAGGAAGTTGCAAGTCGACTGTTGCACAAAATATCAGTTATTTTATTGATTCAAAAACAAAATTTACATCCTCATTGCTTTCCACCTGCCTGAAAGGGCTTATGAAAGCATTCCCCAATGGTTATAACTGTAATTCAAACCATATGTCTGTTGGGGAAGTCATTTTGACATTACAACCAAAAGTTGCAATGTTGTCAAAAAGTTGCTTGACAACTTTTGACAACATTTTAAAAAATGCACTATAAGTGCAAACTTATTGCAAAGAGTGAACCTAAGGATCATTATTAACTTGAACTGACTTAAAAACACCAAAAAATCTAAATCATAGCTATTGGGACCCCTTGACCATGGTTGACCAAGTGGCTTATGGATGCCAAATCTTGGAACCAAGCCTTACAAGCTGGGTCAAAAGACTATACTGGAACACTTAGGACTTAGGCATCCTTAAGACCCCCTAGGAGTCACACAAAGATGATAAATTCAAGTTGTTGCAGTGGGTGCTCCTGCACCACAAATTCAAAAAATGAAGTTGATAAAGAATATGGTGTCTTGACACATCATAAAGAGGGGAGGACACGTCAACATGCCACACTGCACAAATTTGAAATGCAAAATCCATCATTTCCTAAAGCACCTTCAAATTAGTATTCTTTCTAATAATTTTTGATAATAATTTTAATGTCTTCAAGGATAATTTCATTCACCCCCCACATAAATGTATTAGGTTGCAACACCCCTAGGTTAGGAAACCTATTGACAAACAAGTTACCTTCATGATATACATGTGAAATATTAAAAATTTCAAAGGAGTTAAGCATACTTATACTATGAATAATCAAAGTATTGATGGTCAAGCATTGGGTTTGAATCCCTCTTAAGAAATTAATAATATTTAACAAATCAAATTCTAGACAAACCTTAGTGAAGCCCTTACAAAACCACCATCTTTAAGACAATGTAGAGCCACAACATAGTGTTTTTTCTGAGAACCCAAAGGGAGGATCACAATTGAGACAAACCTACCATTATGATCATGAGCCACTCTACCACAACTAGTAGGTATAGGATTTCCTTTCATTCTCCCATCACTATTAATTTTTATCCATCCCATCAAAGCTTCCTCCCAAACCATACCCTATCTACTTTTATTTTTCTTAGCCAAAGGCATATCAATATCCCACTAATACTTCAAAAATGATCCACCCTAAAAGCATTCTGGGAAGGATATAAGGGAGGACCTAAATCCTTAATATTATTATAAGAAACTGAATTTTTTTCCTGTATGGATGATTGGATCTTCAAGGTCACCACATGAGGAGGAAAAATAACATCCCTCAAGATACAATTGTTTCCTTCTTTCCAACCCCCCCCCCCCCCCCCCCAAGAAACATGAGGCATAATAAGGGACCAAATAAGAACAAGGGAGGGATTAGAAGAAGGGGGAATCCATTGGGTCTAGCAATCAAAAAAATGGTATGGAAAACCCATTAAATAAACCACAGATTAAAAAAATGAGGACAAACCTCTGTGGAAAAGGAGCACTTAAAAGGAATGTAAAAATAATCTTCCACACCCTCCTTATAGAAGAAACATCTATTAGGAAGATCCAACCCCCTCTTGCAAAGGTTATCAATGGTAAGAATTTTATTATGAATTTGGAGCGAGAAAAAAATTTCAACTTTGGGAATAAAAATAGGGTTCCAAACCAAAGCCCGAAAGGGATAGGGATAAAGAACCTCAACTGACATCTTGAAAGCATTATAAAGCAAAAAGGAGCCATATAGTTGTAATCAAGTTGTTGTTATACATAAGTATAATTCCAATTCCTTCTCTTTATACGTTGCATTCCAAAGTGAAAGAAAGGAAGAAATTTAGAATAGCCAACATGGGGCTCAAGCTCATAACTTCTTTAATTTTAGAAATGGTCATTATACAACCTCATTCCACATAAAATAATCCTTGAAGTTAATATATTAGTCAAGGACATGACCAATTGAATCAACCTCATAATTTTTTTCTATAGTTATTAAAAAGACTGAAGAAAGATAGTAGATGTGCTAATGCATATAAGGAAGGCCACTCTTGAATTTTCTAAATCTTCTCTATACCCATATACACTCTATTTATATTAAGGATGTTACCCAAATATAAGATCTCTTTCATAGTGAACTCACACTTTGAATTATTTTTAGGTAGAGTATATGATTCCAATTTTTGTTGCACCCCATCAATGTATTAAGGATACTCCTTTGATGTCTTACTATAGATCAAAACATCATTAAAAATAACAAGGACAAAAATTAAAGCAACTATGTGTAGGGGTGCATGCACGAAGTTGGGTGCCAATTCCGCGGAAGTCTGCGGCCAAAAAAAATCAGAAAACCAAAACGGGCACCCATTTTGTTAGAAACGGGTGCCCATTATGCTTTGAGTGCCCGAGCCGTAAATATAAAATGGGCGCTTGCTTACAAAATGGGTGCCCATTTTGGTTCGAGTGCCCAGGCCAAAACGGGCACCCATTTTGTAAAAGTATTTAATTTTTCTTTAAAACCGTTTTGCATGTCATTTTCACAACTTGCAAAACGGAATCACGTTTTGATGTAGACGGGTGCCCGTTTTGAGAGCTACCATTGACCCCCTTGCTGTTCTTTTTCTGAGTCCAGGTACATATCATTTTTTTTATTAAAATTATAATTTATTGTTGTTTTTAATTAGTTTAATGTTCAATATGTATTATGTTTACTGTTTAATGTTTAAAGTTTTTTTTAATAGGGAAAAAATGAATTGTTATGTTTAGTTTTATTTTAATTTGTAAATTATTGTAGAAGACAACAAAACTTTCAAAACTTATTTAATCCTAGGTAGAAAACTAAAACCTAAACCTAAACACAACTGAAACAAGAAACCCTAGGTAGAAAACTAAAACCTAAACCTAAACACAACTGAAACAAGATTGTAAACCCTAGGTAGAAAACACAAATGTAAACCTAGACACAACTGAAAACAAAATTGTAAACCCTAGGTCTAGAAAATAAACAATAACCTCTCTCTCTCTCTCTTGTAGAACTAGTTTAATATTTAATGTTCAATACATATTATGTTTAATGTTTGAAGTTTGTTTTTTTAATAGGATTAAAGTAAATTGTTATGTTTAGTTTTTTTACTTTGTAAATTATTGTAGAAAATAATAAGACTTTCAAAAATTAAAACCCTAGGTAGAAAACCTAAACCTAAAGCTAAACACAACTGAAATGAGAAACCCTAGGTAGAAACAAAAAAGTAAACCTAGACACAATTGAAAAAAAAATTGTAAACCCTAGGTCTAGAAAATAAACAATAAATTCTC
>MU225611.1:1698209-1714516 GCA_018584345.1 Thuja plicata | reverse complement strand
GACTTTTTAGGGGTCCTATTATGCCTTATCATGTGTTAGGACCCCTAGGAAGTCCCCACGACCCCTTTCGACACATTAAAACACGCAAGTGTGTCCTAAGGGGTCATACGACCCCTTGGAAGACACTTGAGTGTTGAAATGTGTCGAAAGGGGTCATGGAGACTTCTTAGGGGTCCTAACATGTGATAACGCATACTAGAACCCCTTGGAAGTCCCCATGACCTCTTTTGACACTTTAGAACTCTCAAGTTTGTCCTAGGGGGTCATACAACCCCTTGGGACACACTTAAGTGTTGAAATGTGTCGAAAGGGGTCATGGGGACTTCCTAGGGGTCTTAACACCTGATAAGGCATAGTAGGACCCCTAGGAAGTCCCCATGACCCCTTTTGACACATTAGAACACTCAAGTGTGTCCTAAGGGGTCATACAACCACTTTGGACTCACTTGAGTGTTAAAATATGTCAAAAGGGGTCATGGAGACTTCCTAGATGTCCTAACATGTGATAAGGTGTACTAGGACCCGTAGGAAGTCCCCATGACCCCTTTTGACACATTTCAATAATCAAGTGTGTCCCAAGGGGTCATATGACCCCTTAGGACACACTTGAGAGTTATAATATGTCGAAAGGGGTCACGGGGACTTCCTAGGGGTCCTAGTAGTCCTTATCATGTGTTAGGACCACTAGGAAGTCCCCATGACCCCTTTTGACACATTTAAACACTCAAGTGTGTCCAAAGTGATCGCATGACCCCTTACGACACACTTGAGTGTTCTAATGTGTTGAAAAGGGTCATGGGGACTTCTTAGGAGTCCTAGTATGCCTTATCGCGCGTTAGGAGTCCTAGGAAGTTCCCATGACCCCTTTCAACACATTTGAACACTCAAGTGTGTCCCAAGGGGTCGTATGACCCCCTAAGACACACTTGAGAGTTCTAAAGTGTCGAAAGGGGTCATGGGGAGTTCCCAAGGCTCCTAATATGTGTTATCAGACGTTAGGACCCCTAGGAAGTCTCCATGATCCATTTCAACACATTTCAACACTCAAGTGTCTTCCAAGGGGTTGTATGACCCCTTAGGACACACTTGAGTGTTTTAATATGTTGAAAGGGGTCATGTGGATTTCCTAGGGGTCCTAACACATGATAATGTGTATTAGGACCCCTACAAAGTCCCCATAACCCCTTTCGATACATTGGAACACTCAAGTGTGTCTTAAGGGGTCATACGACCCCTTGAGACACACTTGAGTGTTGAAATGTGTCAAAATGTGTTGAAAGGGGTCATGGGGTCTTCCTAGGGGTGCTAACATGTGAGAACATGTACTAGGACCCTTTAGGTCACTCTTTGACCCAGGGACACATTGGAACACTCAAGTGTGTCCCAAGAGGTCCTATGACCTCTTGAGATACACTTGAGTATTTCAATGTGTCAAATGGGGTCATGGGGTCTTTCTAGGGGTGCTAACATGTGAGAACATGTACTAGGACCCCTTAGGTCCCTCTTTGACCTGCGGGGACACATTATAACACTCAATTGTGTCCCAAGCGTACCTACGGCCTTTTGGGACACACTTGAGTGTTCCAATGTTTCAAAAGGGCTCATGAGAAGTCCCCATGAACACTTTTGACACATTGGAACACTCAAGTGTGTCCCAAGAGGTCATAGGACCCCTTGGGACACAATTGAGTGTTATAATGTGTCCCCGAGGGTCAAAGAGGGACCTAAGGGGTCCTAGTACATGTTCTCATGTGTTAGGACCCCTAGGAAGACCCCATGACCCCTTTTGACATATTGAAACACTCAAGTGTATCCCAAGAGGTTGTAGGACCCCTTGGGACACACTTGAGTGTTCCAATGTGTCTCTGGGGGTCAAAGATGGTCTTAAGGGGTCCTATTACACCTTCTCACGTGTTAGGACCCCTAAGAAGAACCCATGACCCTTTTCAACACATTGGAACACTTAATTGTGTCCTACGGGGTCTTGCGACCTCTTGGGACACACTTGAGTGGTCCAATGTCTTGAAAGGGGTCATGGGGACTTTCTAGGGGTCCTAATATGTGATAAGGTGTACTAGGACCCCTTAGGACCTTCTTTGATCCGTGGTGACACATTGGAACACTCAAGTGTGTCCTACGACCTCGTGGGATACACTTGATTGTTCTAATATTTCAAAAGGGGTCATAGAGTCTTTTTAGGGGTCCTAACATGTGAGAAGGTGTACTAGGATGCCTTAGGACCCTCTTTGACCCTTGGGGACACACTGGAACACTCAAGTGTGTCCCAAGGGGTTCTACGACCTCTTGGGATACACTTAAGTGTTCCAATGTGTCGAAAGGGGTCATGGGGTCTTCCTAGGGGTCCTAACATGTGAGAACATGTACTAGGACCCCTTAGGTATCTATTTGACCCCCAGGGATACATTATAACACTCAATTGTGTCTCAAGGGGTCCTATGACCTCTTGGGACACACTTAAGTGTTCCAATGTGTCAAAAGGGGTCATGGGGACTTCCTAGGTGTCCTACGACCATGATAAGGTGTACTAGGACCCGTTAGGTCCCTCTTTGACCCTCAAGAACACATTGGAACAATAAATTGTGTCCCAAGGGGTCCTACAACCTCTTGGGACACATTTGAGTCTTCCAATGTTTCAAAAGGGGTCATGGGAAGTCTCCATGACCCCTTTTGACACACTGGAACACTCAAGTGTGTCCCAAAAGGTCATAGGAACCCTTGGGACATAATTGAGTGTTATAATGTGTCCCTAGGGGTCAAAGAGAGACCTAAGGGGTCCTAGTACATGTTCTCACATGTTAGGACCCCTAGGAAGACCCCATGACCCCTTTTGACATATTGAAACACTCAAGTGTATCCCAAGAGGTCGTAGGACCCCTTGGGACACACTTGAGTGTTCCAATGTGTCTCTGGGAGTCAAAGAGGGTCTTAAGGGGTCATATTACACCTTCTCACACATTAGGACCCCAAAGAAGAACCCATGACCCCTTTCAACACACTGAAACACTCAATTGTGTCCCAAGGGGTCCTGCGACCTCTTGGGACACACCTGAGCGGTCCAATGTCTCAAAATGGGTCATGGGGAATTAATAGGAGCCCTAATGTGTGATAAGGTGTACTAGGACCCTTTAGGACTCTCTTTGACCCCTGGGGACACATTGGAACACTCAAGTGTGTCCTAAGGGGTCCTACAACCTCTTGGGATACACTTGATTTTTCTAATATTTCAAATGGGGTCATGGAGTCTTCCTAGGGGTCCTAATGCATGTGAAGGTGTACTAGGACCCCTTAAGACCCTATTTGACCCATGGGGACACATTGGAACACTCAATTGTGTCCCAAGGGGTCCTATGACCTCTTGGGATACACTTGAGTGTTCGAATGTGTCAAAATGGGTCATGTGGTCTTCCTAGGGGTCCTAACATGTGAGAATGTGTAATAGGACCCCTTAGGTCCCTCTTTGACCCCCGAGGACACATTATAACACTCAATTTTGTCCCAAGGGGTCTTACAACCTCTTGGGACACACTTGAGTGTTCCAATGCATCGAAAGCGGTCATGGGGACTTCCTAGGTGTCCTACGACTGTGATAAGGTGTACTAGGACTTGTTAGGTCCTTCTTTGACCCTCACGAACACATTGGAACACTCAATTGTGTCCCAAGGGATCCTATGAGCTTTTGGGACACACTTGAGTGTTCCAATATTTCAAACCCCATGACCCCCTTTTGACACATTGGAACACTCAAGTGTGTCCTAAGAGGTTGTAGGACCCCTTGGACACAATTGAGTGTTATAATGTGTCCCTGGGGGTAAAAGAGGGACCTAAGGGGTCCTAGTACATGTTCTCACGTGTTAGGACCCCTAGAAAGACCCCATGACCCCTTTTGACACATTGAAACACTCAAGTGTATCCTTAGAGGTCGTAGGACCCCTTGGGACACACTTGAGTGTTCCAATGTGTCCCTGGGGTCAAAGAGGGTCTTAAGGGGTCCTATTAAATCTTATCACGTGTTAGGACCCCTAAGAAGAACCCATGACTCATTTCAACATATTGGAACACTCAATTGTGTCCCAAGGGTTCCTGCGACCTCTTGGGACACACTTGAGTGGTCCAATGTCTTGAAAGGGGTCATGGGGACTTCCTAGGGGTCCTACCGTGTGATAAGGTGTATTAGGACCCCTTAGGACCCTCTTTGACCCTCGGAGACACATCGGAACACTCAAGTGTGTCCCAAGGGGTCCCACGACCTCTTGGGATACACTTGAGTGTTCCAATATTTTAAAAGGGGTCATGGAGTCTTCCTAGGGGTCCTAACGCACGAGAAGGTGTACTAGGACCCCTTATGACCCTCTTTGACCCTTGGGGACACATTGGAACACTCAAGTGTTTCCCAAGGGGTTATACGAAAGTTCATTTGAAAACAAAATTGGAAAAAAAATGAAAAAAATTGGGTACCTGAAAATATCGGGTACCCAAAAAAATCAGGTACCCGAAAATATCAGGTACCCAAAAAAATTAGGTACCCGATTAGGCTTGTGCTTTGGTGTCAGGTTTTCCCAGGTGTACTGACACCCAGGCCTACTAAAAAGTCAACAAATGTTTTCATGCGCTTTTTGACGAGTGAAAAGTGAATTTTTTTCACATCGCCACTTTTTGGCCCCTCATGACCTTGCACATACCCATATAGATCATAATAATTTATGTATATACAAGTTTTCAATTCATGGTTTAAATATGTTGTTCAGGTGGACACCACCATGAATCTTGGCATGGCTACAAGTGTGAGCCAAATTCAGCCATCGTCATTATCCTTTGAGGTCATGATTAAAATTAATTTTGCATTGTCTATTATATACCTATCTTTTATAGGTCTCAATAATCAAAATTTTGTAATGTTTGTTTTTACAGGACTTGATTGCATCAAATTTTGATGTTCCTGATGTTGTTGAGAGAGGACCTCCTTGTCCCACTAAGGGCATTGCACCACATTGACACAGGGTAAAATTTGAAATTTTCATTAATATTATTTTTACTTATTAAACACACATGGTCTTCTAATGCGATCTTTGAAAATTGTACAGGAGGACGAGGTGCATCATGATTGTGCATCCCAGTCACCTTCACGTGGAGTGAAGAGGATTGCAGATTAGCTAGACTAGCAGAGTTAGACCTTGTTATTATATGATGGACATTTTATACTCTTTTTTTACATGTTAGACCTTGTTATATACATGTTATCGAGACTTTTTATCATGTTATTCGGACTTGTGTTATCAGTACTTTTTATCATGTTTGTGTTATATTTGGACTTGTGTTATATCAGGACTTGTTATTAGATTATTTGTACTTGTGGTTTGAATATATATATATATATATATATATATATGAGTTTACATGTAATATGTGAGTTTTTCTAAATATCAGTTCTAACTAAATATCGATTGTAATTGAAAAGAGAAATTGATTTAAAAAATATCATTAATCAAATAACTTATTAAATATAATTGGCATGCAACAATATATATAGATGTAACTAATATTGACTATGAAATATGGATGTACAGATAACTATATATCGTTATCCATTAGTGAATGTATCTAGGACAATATAAAACTATGCATTAATTTGAACTTTGAAATATGGATGTACAAATTTATGGATTTACAAATAACTATATATCATTATCCATTAGTGAATGTATAGGACAATATAAAACTATGCATTCAACTTATATTTAAAACAAATTTGGACATGAATAAAAGTGAGCTCATTTGTTTTATAAAACCAAAATTGGATGAATACAAGTGTGCATTGAACTACATAAATAGTTCATATCTATGTTCTTCTAGAGGTTCTGCATCATAAAAATGAATGTTGAAATTATGTATATTTAAATATAAAATTCATTTATAGGATCCAAAAGTTAAATAAATAAATTGCACTCACCTAGTATTACAACTTTGATTAGCCAAAAGTTGTAAAATGCACAAGTTGTCTGACATCTATGTTGTCCAATTATACTCCAGACACCTGAAAACCAAAGCAATTAGCTCTACATATGAGACTTGAAAGAAGACATGTCTACATATAAAAATAAAATAATTAACAAAAACTCACATGTATAAATTTGTTTCAACCTAATGTCCCATCAGCATCCTCTCTTTTCTATAATGCGTCTATGATTGCCTCATTCTCTTCCATTGAAAGTGTCCATAATATTTTATTAGCAGGTCTCCCTTTGTATCTTTCCAATTTGATATTTGTTTCCACTACCAAATGGGAATAATGTATAATCTTCTTTTTTGATTGGTAGTCTTCAAAAGCTGGCAAACCATTCCTTCTTGTTGGGTATTTGTGTAGCCATGTACCAATAACCACAACAAACCCAATTGGATACTGAAAACCATCATCATCTACTTCATAACATATCAATTTTTTCTTAGGTTCTACACATCGAGCTAGCCAATAATCAGTCTGCTCTTCATTATCCTTGGGTGCAATAACATACACATGTCCTGGAAAACAAAATTAAGTACATGTACAAATTTTATATTCTTAGATGTTTATTTCAAATACAATCATAAATCATATGACATACATTAATAATATAGTTTAAAGTTTTACAAGAAATTGAATTAAATTACCAGGTTGTATGAGGTCTGAAACATGATCATAATATTCTGATGCAAATGCATTATTTAGGTCTTCATTTCTTATATCATATTGATTTTGTGGCTCACTAGGTGTTAAAGATTCTGTTTCCATTCTTCAACCCATTCCATATTCTTGCATTCTTCCCATTCACCTGCAACAAAAAATTGACAAAAACATACAAGCTCCCTAGTCCATACAGTCCAAGTGTTAAAATTAGAACTCATAAATGAATTCCATTTAGCACACCCGCCGATTGTATCACAATAATATCTTGAAAGGATATTATTCTCTTCAACTATCCAAAAGAAACGTCTGATTGTAGAGTTCTGACTTGATCCTGTAGACAAACTTATTTTACACCACTCAACAATTGCACGTGCATCTTTAAATTTTGCCTTTTCCTCAAATTTGAGTTTCTCTCTACATAGGGCTCTCTTAACACATGCACCTATACCATCATGTTCTCCTTTACCATGTCCAACCTAAAAAAACTCCAAATATGTTGGACATTAATTTTCTTATGTGTCCTACTCAACCAAATAAACATTCTAGCATTCTTGAATTGCCCTGTGCAATTATCTGACCATATTAGATGTTGTGTTATATGAATTTATCTCCCCCTTAAATTATCATAAAATTTATTAAAGCAATACTGGAAAAACTCTGATGAGTGCAATTTATTATCACTCATATACAAATGATACTCTCTCAAAATTATTCTATCCTCTTCTGTACTATCAGGTGCATGCCTATAAAAAATATGAACAAACATTGTTACTGTTAGAATAATAAGCAGAAAAATGCAAATATTAACACACAGAAGAGAACACAATGACACAAAAATTTAACATGGTTCACCCAATCCCTGGGCTACGTCCACCAACAGTGATTCCAATGTCTTTATTATTATCTAGTGATTACAATCTAAAACCTGCAACTCAATACCGCCACAGGAAGCTACAAAATCCCTCATACAATGAATCTCAAACCCTAAGCCCTTTTCACAAGTATTTTTGACTTAACCTAATTAGGGAAAAAATACTCCGATCTTGGGGGCGCTGCCCCCAATCCCCTGTAGATAAGTCTGGGGGGGAAACTGCACTGAAAGAACCTGAGTCTGATTAGGCTCCACATACATAATAGTTACTTGCATTGAATTATAATATTGTGATTGGATCTCATCTCGTGCTGCAAGCCTACAGTTCTCTGCAAAGTCAATGATTGAAAGTATAGTACCAATTGGAAATGTATTCATGCATATGCGAAACTATCCATCAATCCATCTAGCATTTTGAGAGTGTTTCACATATTTAGGTACAACCTTATTATTGAATTCATTAATAAATGCATGAACACTAACTTTTTCAATAATTAGATCATACCATTTTCCAACCTTTCCGTCCTTCAATGGATACTTAATGGTTTTAAATATTTTTACATAAACTAATTGCTAACCAAAATCAATTGAAATATTTTCATGCAAATATTCATCTAAAAATTAAAGATTGCCACATACATTACATATACCAGAAACACATGAATTCAAAAGAAAAAATTTCTCATTAGGTGGGTTACAAAACAACCCTAATATAAACTCTTTTACAATTTGAGGTGGTATATTTATACCATATTCCCGCAAAATTTCATTAGTATACATGGTAGAATGTATAGATCGAAATACATCATAATGATAACGAAATTGAACATGAGTTTTGCAACAACATGTTACTCTTTCCTTGTTAATCCTTACATACCATGGTTTACATTTTTCAAAAGATCTTTGACTAATACTAATAGTTAACAACTTAACATCCAATTTTTTTTATACAATTGAGTTTGAGTCATATCCAAAAGATGTTTTGGATGTGGATCATGAATTTTTGAGCCGACTCTTAATTTAAGAACATCTCTAGCATTAGGTGATGCTCTTGTATTATCATGCCAAAATTTTTTAATCAAAGTTTTGACTTCACCAGTAAGTTTCATGTCATTCCTATCTTTAGAATGACTTTTCTTTCCGATTGTGTCAAAGGCACTAGCAACAATTGATACAAATTGTTTTAGAGACTCATCCTTCTTATATTTCACATAAATGCCTAGCCTCTTCATCACTTTTCTCATTTTAGTCATTTTAATTAGTTGTAACATTAGTTGACATTGAAACCCAAATTTCTTATTATAAAAAAATTCTCTAAACAATTTACTCGCGTGTGTCCTAATTTGTCTCCATGAAACCAAAACACATAGATTGTCTAGCACATCACTTTTAATTTGAAATTTTTCATTCATTTCATTATCATTCAAATGGGTTTCTTTCTCAATTGGTGTTTGTATGTCTACATCCACATTGTCGATCTCAATTGTCGTTTGATTGTCGATTTCAATTGGGGTTTGAATTTTAATTTTAATTGGGGTTTAACATTCAAATCCTTTATCATTATGATTAACATTACTAATTTGTGGTGTTTGATGTGCAATACAATCCGTTACTCTATTTTTAGGAAGAAAATCTAAACGATTTACAGAGTAACTCGCCAATACAAAAAGATCAAGTTCTTTATCAGAATAAGTTTCTTTGGCTTTGAAGACATACCTGTATCCAACACTTGATTAGAAAATGCACCTAAATTTTCTCCTATTGTATTTTCTTCTTCAACCTCTACAGCCATCATGGTGTCCTCAATCTTCTCCTCTTTTGAAACGATTGTTGAACTCGATGCTCCAAGGTTTTTCATTTTTTGAATTCTTGTTCTTCTTTCTCATTGTCATTTTGTCTCCTTCTCTCTATTTGCTACAACCTCATCAGCTGTCAGAACCTTTCTTTGCGTCTTTCTGCATTTCTTTGATCCCATGTTTGCACCAAAATTTTAATTCAAATTAATCCCTTATTGTCAGATCCATAACAAGACAAAAAAATAGAATGTAGGTTAAAAATATTCTTTCTGCTGTATCAATATATCATGTAGAAATGATTGAATGCTTGACAATCATTGAGATCAGGCCCACAGTCTTTTTTTTTTTTTGTCTCCAACGACTCTTTCAGAAATGGGCACTCATTATTTAAATATAAACGGGCACCCTTTTATAAAACTTGCGTTCGTTTTTGTTTCAACGGTGTAAAAAGAAACAGGCACCCATTTTTTGAATTTCAAAAAATGGGTGCCCATTTCTTAAAATCAGGAGCGGGAATCATACCTCCGCTCTATTTTTTGGTTTGGGATAGGCTTGGTCCCACCAAGCCTGTGCTTGACTTTGCAAAAATATGGCTAAGGCATTGATATATAAAATTTACGCTTTGTCGTAATTTTTTTTGAGGTCTTCCCAAATAAATTTTTTGACGAAATGAAAACCCATTTCAGTTCATATTGTAAAAATTATAAAAATATAAATTTCGTATTGATATGACTAATTTTATTATTTTTAAAATATTTATTATGCCAAAGTGGTACAAGTAAAGTTGAAATAGTAAGGTTAACTAAAATTTTAATAACTTTTTTGATGTTATGTTTTTGGAAAAATGAATTATATGACATCAATCTACATAGAATTTCCTTCAAAACAAAATAAAAATTTCAAAAAAGGTGATTTTTTCATCAAATTATGGTGTCCGTACACTAGAGGTTTTGAATATGTACTTTATAGTCAATTAAAAATTAATAAAAAAAATGAACAAAAAAAAGAAAAAATATTCTCATCAATCTTTGATTTTTAGATACCTTTCCCTAGAAGGATTTATAAAAATTCATTTATTTACTTCAAAATAGGGTGGTCGTACACGTGTGTGGTATGGTCCTGAAACAAACATTTTGAAAAAGAGGTTTTTAAAAATGCCTACTAAAATTTATTTTCTACCATGTGGCTGTTAAAAAAATTTACATATTTGAAAACTAGACTCCGAGCACTAAATTTTCTATTAGTGGATTTTTCTGAGATTCAATCTCTAGGTGCCTCAAAGTTTGACATCAATTGACAGAAAATTTGAAAAACAGGGAAAACACTTCCACTTTTTGCCCAAAAAGTGGATTCAACTTCTTGCTAGCACCCGCAGAAAATTTTACTCATCCATGATTGGAAGGTTGCTAGGAAATTTGTCAAACCAAACAAAAAGATTGAAAATTCATAAGGCTTACATAATGACATTAAAAATTCATCTCAAGAATGTCCTCTTGGAATCAGATATAGTGGTATCCTAATCTAAGATCTATTATTGAAAGGTAGAATAAACTATGAAACTCATCTTCAATTCATTGATCCTATGTATTGGATAACAAATTTTGATATTTTTCCTATTTAATACTCTCACATTGATGCACATCGATATTATGCCACCTTTCTTCTTCACCAAAATTACCAATGAAGCAATGGTAATTGAGTTGGCTCTGATGTACACTATGTTTAAAAATTCCTGTATTTTCTTTCTAATCTCATTCTTATGCCTCCTACGATTGTGGTAGGTAGGATTAATGATAGGCTTAGCACAATTATCCATCTCAATGCTCAAAGCCTATATTCGAGGCTCTCTTTGGGTAAATGTTGTTGAAGACCTTAATGCTCTTATCTAGGCTATTATGTACACCATATGATGTTCTTTCTTACCATCAATAGGTTTTTTCATAGTCACCAGACACTAAGCTACCCATGGTACTTTCCCACAAAGAAAAAAAAATCCATTCTTTTTGCAAATAATCCTTGGTGCTCTATTTTTTATTCCCTAAAGTGCCATTTCTTTCCCGTTTGATTGGAAATTAATTCCACGATTTAGAATTTTTGCATGATCTTATCTAAAGAGTGCAAACACTAGATAACCACGACCATATCCATGTCTTCTATGCTAACAACATAGAAATCATCCTTCATGTCATATCCTCTATTGGAATTTAACTTTAAATGTCCCTTTGTATTTCTATGCTGTATTAAATGATAAAGTTTTATAACAACACAAAGGGACATTTATAGTTAAAAATTTAATAAAGTTTTTTTAGTACATGAGATATGAAAAACATGAGTAGCTAAATAAGATTATTCAACAATAAAGCATAGGTGGTATAGAGTAAGAGAAGAAGTGGAAGAAGAAAAATTTCCACTCATCAAACACTCTTAAATTTAATTAATGCACACATGATAGCCATCATTTATTTACCATATACAAAGAACCATCTTTCCACCTCCATAATTTTTTGACTTAAAAATAATCAAGTTGTTATTTTTTAATAGAGAAAAATAAGTTTTTAATGGCCTGAAACCCTTTATAAAAAAACCATCTAATTAAAAGTAAACATATGATAACGAACCACTAGACTACAACAAAAGAAAAGACAAAAAGAGAGGGGACCAAAGCCCCGAAGACCTTATAGAGTCTTCAATTAATTTTTTATTCTTCTGAATCAAATCTTCTTTAATATTTCAAACCTTGTGGATGATGTTGTCAATGGGAGTGATACATTTGTCCCTACTATGAAGCCTAGTAGATAGGCCAGGAATAGAGCTAGAAGCCACATCTTGAAAAAAAACCTTCTTCTTTGACTACATATATACTACTAATCAGTAGGGGAGCCGAAAGAACCTTTAGAGAGAACATGAATAGTCTATACCTTAGCATTCAAAAGCTTTATCCCTTCTAAGCTATCCTCCATGGCCATGTGGCTCACAACCACATCTTCTCTTAATTATTGTTGCACTTTAGCGATGGACTCCTCCAAATTTTTGATATGTTGTTGATTACCTTCCTTAAAATCCTTAATATCCTTGGCAAGCTATTGTATAAAAGTTGTAATTTTATCAAAATTATTCACATTTGGGGTTTTAACTCTATTATCCTTCAAATAATTTTTCTTAGACACCATGCACATGAATAGGGCACATTGGCTATCAATGACATTCTTAACATTTTTACTCATGTTCATAGTATCATAAATAACATATACCTTCTCCAATGAGGTATCTTAAAATGGGATGGTTTCTCCCACCACCCACTAAATAAGACATAGTAGGGACTTTCCCCTTCCCCTATCCAACAAATAAGAATAACCCCCCACTTTACCTTTACCCTTAACATCACTACTAGGGCCAAAAGAGTTAGGAATAAACCCTTGGGAGGGGATATAATCTGAATCCTCGTCATCAAAACAATAATTTTGTGGTGGGTTGAGGATTCCCTTTTGGGTTGTTTTCATTTCACTAAATGGAAACATACTGCCTCACCAAAGGGGAAATCCTCTAAATTAGTAGAGTAATCCTCAAGATGGAAATGAACATTTTCCTGAAATTTAATCCTAGTTTTGGGGGCAACATTCTTCTGAACTAATATAGCTTTGACATGTTCCATTATGAGGAGAATAAAATCCTCATGAATGACCAAGATAGAGGGATTTTTAACATGAAATTTAAAACTATGAAAAAGGGATGAAAATAGATAGGGGCGATCCCACAAAGCTATGTCCCACTTTTAGGCATGAAGAAAAATCACGCGGATGATTTTTTTTCATTTTTCTTCACACGAACTAGATAAAATGGGGGGCTCGCTCGAACTAGACCCAATTTGAGAGAACCCTGTGAATAAAAAAAAAACAAGCAATTTGCATAAATTTTCCATGGGGGGTTTGCTAGAAGGGGTGTTCGAGCGAACCCCCTGAATTTGACCTTCCTTTCCAAAGCCAACAAATTTTTGCAAATTTTTGCCCCTTTAAGGTCGTAATCAAGGACCAAATAAAAACATATTCTAAAACCCAAATGGTAGATGATGCTACTCAAAGAAAGCTTTACAATGACTATAATTTTAATATATATTGAGTTCATTGTGACTTTCTATTTTTAGTTTAATTAAATATAGGTTGTCTGGCCCTTTAGCAACCTCTCTCTTCGACGCTTGGGAAAAAATAGTGAATTAGGAATTTTTTTAGTGAAAAATATGTAGGAAATAGGAATTTATGTTAGCTTTCTATCAAAAAAAGAAAAAATGAATTTTGATACATATAGATCAAGTTAGAGCGATCCAAGTGAACCTGTGTCTAAATTATAGTTAATGTCACTTCATAACTCAATAAACTATAAAATTTGGAACCAAATTGAATGAAACCAATTGGATCCTCTAGGTATTGGTGTTACAAACCTATCCTCAAAAGAATTACATCATTATCATTTTTGGGAAAAAAAAAGCTATGTTGATCCAAGTGACCGTCACTCTTTAAAAAAGCTGATTTTTCATACAAACCACTTTTCGAAGGAGAAGAATAATGGATAAAAATCAATTCCAATTTTTTTAAAAAAAAAATATTTAGAAACTAGAAACAAAATGATAAAAGTCACTATTTTTCATAATCTTCAAGTTCTTAATTGTTTTGCAGCAATATGTGTCTGAAAGTGATTTTTTTTTTCAAAATGTTAGTCTCAGTGTCAAAGTTGGCCAAAACGTGGGGCACACTATTTTGGGAACACCCATTATATAAAGGTGAATATATAAATTTATCATGCCAAAAATGGTTGAGAATGACAAGTGATCAATGAATAAAATGTAGAAGCGACCATTGAGAGTAACATCCCACATTATGACTTCTGCACCGTCCACCCAAAGATGCTTGATAGAGGTCCTGTTGTAACCTCCATTAGTAGTCCTTTTCACTTTGTCCCTTTTATCTTTCTCAAAGAAAATTTCCACTTCTTTGTTTTAAATTATCCTATCCCTAAAGAGTTTTATTCCTTCCACCAAAGTTTCAGACACCTTTTCCACTAATGAGAGGAACCTCCTACTGCAATATGATGAGCATGCACGAAATAACTGAAATATAGAGCAATAGTAGAACTTAGAGTGAATCTATTGATCGTGGGCCAATTCGAGGAGGTAACCTCCTTTGAGCAAGCTCAATACAATAAATTTGTCGATGTTATTCAAAGGCCTCAGCACACACTTATATATACTAAGTATAATCTAGAAATGTATTACTACCTATGCATGTGGGATAATAAAATATACTCACGGGATGACTTACAAAGTATATGTGTCCAACAACACTAAACTAAAAAAATAAACAGAAGGAACACACAGGTTCCTAACATCCCCTCTCTCTTAGAAAAAATCTTTGTCCTTAAAGCTTAAGGTGTGGAAATTGATGTTGAATCTGAAGAAGGGGTTCCCATGTAGCATCCTCTGGTTGCATTCCATGCCATTGGATCAAGACCTTAGCGATGGATCGAGAGCGAAGCTAACGAGTGCGCCGGTCAAGGATTTCCGCAGGCTCTAGGATAATGGATCCTTCCTTATCCATTTCAGAGAGAGAAGTTTGGGCTCTGACATTGGTACCAAGAACTTGCTTGAGACAAGAAACATGAAATATTGGATGAATGTGGGAAGAAGGAGGAAGTTCCAGTTTATAAGCAATTGAACCAATCTTTTGCAGAACCTTATATGGCCCATAAAATTTTGGGGCCAGCTTATGACGCCCTTTAAGCTTCAGGGAGGATTGCTTGTATGGCTGTAGATGTAGAAAAACCATATCCCCAACTTGAAATGAGCGCTCAGAACGATGGTGATCTGCCTGCTATTTCATTCGATTTTGGGCCATGTGAAGCTTATCCTGTAAGGTGCAAAGAATCTGATCCCTGGTGTGGAGAACTATGTCAACGGCCTGGACTGGTGAGCTGCTGGGAGTGTAGGGAAGGAGCACTGGAGGTTCCTAACCATAGAATACTTCATATGGAGTCATTTTAGATGTAGTGTGGTAAGAGGTATTGTACCACCATTCAGCTAGAGGAAGCCACTTGGCCCACTGATGTTGCTGCTATGAAGTGAAGCAACGGAGATAAGTTTCCAAGCATTTGTTGACAATTTTGGTCTGACCATTGGTTTGTGGGTGATAACCTGAAATCATCTTCAGTTTGGTGCTAGTTTGCTGAAACAATTCAGTCCAAAAATGACTGGTAAATGTTGCATCCCAATCTGAGACAATGGAAGAAGGGAGGCCATGAAGACGGAAGATCTGGTCCATGAAGATTTGTGCAATTGTGGAGGTAGTATAGGGGTGGTTGAGGGCACAAAAATGACTATATTTGGAGAGATGATCAACCACAACCAAGATCACTATTTTGCCACTTGATTTAGGAAGCCCTTCAATGAAATCCATAGAAATATCAGTCCAAATCCGTGTAGGGATGGGCAAGGGTTTTAGCAAGCCAAGAAGGAGGGTTGTTTCACCCTTGTGGTGTTGGCAAGTATCACATTCAGCCACCATCTGTAGAATCATCTATTTCATTCCTTTCCAAAAGAAGTTGCGCCTTGCTCGCTCATAAGTTTTGAGGAATCCAGAGTGCCTTGCCGAAGGAGAGGAATGGAGTTCATAAAAGACAGCTTGTTGAAGATCTGGATTCTGAGGAAGCACTAGACGACCCTTATATCAGAGAGAGGCACCATCCCAAGAGTAATGTGGTATAGAAGAAGGATTATTGGCCAAATGGTGAATGATTTGAGATAAAGAAGAGTCACTGACATAGCCCTACTGAACAGATGCTAATCAATTGGGAATTGGCATAGAAATAGCTGAAAGGGAAGCTTGATCATCAAATGTGCGAGAAAGAGCATCTGCAACAATATTGTCCTTACCCTTCTTGTAGGTGATCTCATAATCATACCCCATGAGTT
>MU225611.1:1655838-1686213 GCA_018584345.1 Thuja plicata | reverse complement strand
CAGAGGGGTCCGACATTGAGAGAAGAGAAGACGGAAGTAGAAGGGACTATTTCTGAAAGTAAATAATAGAAAGTAGATTGCACCCCCCCACAATGTATATATTCTATCCTCTGAGCACCACAAATAATCAATTACTGAAAGCACACAAAAAAATGAGGAGAAAACCTGAGTTCCAGAAGCCGAACAGGAGCAGAAAGGAAGGTGTGACTTTGACTGAGAAAAACAGCAACCAAATGGAAAAAAAGGAAATGAGACCTGTACCACTGTGTCCGTCTCGAAAACACCTTTCTGGTGATATTTTGTTTTCTGAAAAATGAGCTCATATGCTCAAGTTATGAAGAAAAAACCAACTGCCCCTCAAAATGCATGCTCCCTGGAAAATGACAGACACTAGCCTAAATTTGACGGCCGGTCGGCTGTCACAGGCCTCTCTGAGCGGCGCCGCCGGTGGTGGTGGTGGCTGGGTGGCTCCCGGGTGGCCCGCGGGTGGTGTAGTGGCCGGGCGGCGCAGCCGGCGGAGGTGGCGGCCTGTGCGGAGGAGGCGGCGGCCGGGCTGGGCGCGGGCGGCGCCTGAGTGGCTGGGTGGCGGCGGCGGGCCCGGGTGGTGGAGGGGCGGCCGGAGGGCGGCGCGCTAGCGCGCGGTGGCGTGCGGGCGGCGCGCTGGCTGCGCGCTGGCGGTGCTTTCTGGCAGCGCCCGAAAAAACCTTAAAAAGGCATTTTTTGAATTTTTTTTTTGAGATTTGACCTCGTTTTTCGAGCCGTACGGCCCTAGAAGGCCAAATTTTTTTCGCCTGTGCCCACGGAGGCTAAAATAGTCAAGTTTTATGTGATTTCGACTCTCCCGGGCGTTCTGAACGCAATGGTGGAGTCCTTTTCTTCTTAATCTGCTCCAGAAGATCGTGCCTCCTTAAAAGTGACAAAAAACCCCAAAAAAGGGCTGTGGCTGTCGTCTTCGAATCGTGGCTTCAAAGACCTTCGATCAGGCAGCAACAGGGCGGCTCTGATACCATGTAGAAACTGATGAAAGATCAGATTCACAGAACCTGAATACACCTGCATGCAAATGACCTAATACAAAGATGAAGAACGAAAAGGAAAAAGAAGAACTCAGATGTTTACTCAAAATGTGTGAGCAAAATTATCAACTGAATTAATGAAAAGAAATTACAAAGTTCGACCTTATAAAGGTGAACGAAACCCTAAAGGGGAAATACTAGGTTGCACATTATTAATTAAGAGTTAATTAATAATGCACCTAAGAGATGCTTAAGCAACTAGAGTAAAATGAAATAATACTCTAACACTTCTAAGAAGGGATCAGTTTATGGTTAAGGAGACTAGAGAGAAACACAAATTTATGATGAAGGGATTAAATAATTTAGTTGGACCTATTGAGTTTTCAAAGCTATTTTTAATGTCCTTAGAAGCCTATCTTATACTAAATTAGTAAAATTAAATTGATCACCATTGTGACATTGAATCAAATAATATTTAAGTAGAGTCGTGCGAAAATAATTTTTTAGTACAAGTTGATAAAAGGTAGAAGTAAGCTTAATTCTATATTATTTTGGATTTCATGAATATCATTGCATACTTAATAACATCCCTTGCATTTTAAAATCATTTAAAGTGAATCTTAATTTTTTTTTTTGCATGTCATTTAATATTATCCTATTTTTATATAAATATATATAATTATATGACAACAAGATAATTTAGTGTAAATTATTTTTAAATATATAAAATTACTTGCTTGTTAGTAAAAACATTTAATATTTTAAAAAATTAAACACACACACACACACACAAAATTAATATAGATGTGATTACGTACTTGAGTTGATAAATTGAGATATTATTCTTTTTATGTTTAGTAGGTAGTTGAATGCTTAGTTTTGTGAAAACTAACTAATTTTATTGCATAGAATCTACTTGCCAAGATATAGAAATGAATGCTCTTATTCTATTAAATATTTTGGGTTTTGAACAATTTCATAAATATTTCATGGGTCAATTCCAATACTTTAAAGATCAAACATGAGCACTATAGGAATTAACGACAACATAAAAAAAGATATGACATGTCAAGATGATTTGGCAAAAGGCTCATCTTTGCCTTTCTATTCACCTTTTTGATGTATGACCCTTTCAAGTTGGTGTTTATGAACATGTTTAGGAAAGTTGTTAAATATCTATTGTCACGTTATCTTAGATCAATTGTTATTTAAACTAGATATATAGCTTTGAAAGAAATATTCTTTTATAGTCTATGATACCAGATGTTTGCGTATGGGTTTATAGATGGCTTATGTTCATATTGGTCATGCAGGAGAACCAAGGGGTTATATGTTTTCAACCCTAAAATTTTGATGTGAGAGATCCAATTAGGGTCATGGTGTGAATAAGGACTAGTCAAGAGTACAATAGGTGGGTTTTCTAAGCTTTGTGTGTTTTTTGTCAATTTAGTCAAGATGTGTCAAGTTGATCCAAAAGTTGCAATGTAGGCCAAAATTGACATAGCGTGGAAAATGACACCAAGAGTGCATAACATGTATTTTTTTTGGTTGTAGACATGTCTAGGGGATGTAAAAACATCATTTTACACCCATATATTGGGTCAATGCATTGAAAATGGAAAAGTTGTAAAAGTTGCTAAAGCAACTTTTGCAACTTTTCAAAGTTGCTCGACAACATTTGGATGGTTAGGGCTTTTTTGTAAGAAATCAGTTATTAATCAGAACTGATAGTTGAAACATGATGGGAGGAGGTATGTAAGACCTTCTAGGACATTGTAAGTGGGTTGGATAACATTTGGCATGGACTCTAATAGTATATAATTGATAGTTTTCTGGAACTCTCTGCAGATCCTTATCAACTGGTGTAATTCATGTTTAATTGATTGAACTAGATGCTTTACCACTATAGATAGTTAGAGTAGAATATTTTGTTGCATTGTGTGTTTTTGTTTTGAATCTTGTCAAGTTTTGTTTGTGTAAAGTAAATTCCTGTCTTTGGTTCCTGTTCACTGGACTAAACAGAGTTGGGTCCAATAAAATGACTCTAATTTGAACCCCTCCGTGGGAAACTCATCCCCCTTGGAGGAATGAGAGTAGAGTCAGTGTATAGTATTTTCCTTTTTTTTAGAGTCCTAAAAGTGATTTTTTCTATTTTAAAACTCTTGCCCTAGGTGAGCTATGTCATACCTCGGCTAGGAAGAAAGAGTAACAAAGGTTAAAAACTTGTAGGAGAAGATCATTGGATTGACAAATACAATGACAAGGAGGTGTGCATAAGGTTCAGACAGAGCCTTGGTGAAGAGAAAAAGAGCAGTTGAATCCATTTGAGTGGATTTCTCATTGAAAGATTGAATTCAAGTTTGTTTCATTGTAAATCACCCATATTAGGATTTGGCACTGTACGAAGGGTTGAATAATTAAAACTTACAAAATTATTTAGATCTTCCAAAAGGGTGTCTAGAATGGTGAAGAGTTCAATAGGTTGTTTTCAAATTTTTTGAGTTAGAGCCTAAAAACCTTGGAATTAGGGTTAATTGAGACCTACAAGCCTAGTAGGCCTAAAAACAAGGAAACTTGAAATTGATAGAACAACAATTTAAAGATCACACATTATGGGATATTTGGTGTTTAAATTGATGGGTTTGGAAGCCCTAGGCTCTTGTAAGATGAATGTGGAAGGTCTAGGAAGCTAGTTGTTGAGCTTACCCTTGTGAGTTCAACTTAGGAATGTGTGAAATTTGACTTGATAGAGAAGCTCTAGGAGAGTACGAGGGGAAAGAGTTTGAACCTCCTACGGTAGAAGGGTTTGTGATTGGAAAGAATATCTAGAAGGTCCTAGAAGTGACCTAGAGAAAACATCAGAGTAGCTCATTTGCGGAACCTCCCTATAAAAGTGGTATTAGAGCCTAAATATTTGGAAAAGGTGGAAGTTGTATGTCAGATTTAGAATCAGTGGGTGAATAAACCATGGTGACAAATGCAGAATTAGTCAAGAAAGTACACGACCAAGAAGAAGAAAATAGACTACTAAGAGAAATGTTGGAACAACTAGAAAACAAGTTGGGTGAGGTAGAAGTAAAGACCACAGAAGTCAGTGTCAAGGTGGCTAAGCAAGAAGGAAAGGTAAATCACTTACAGAAGAGGAGGAGATACCTGATCCAGACCCTGTGTTGCATGAAGAACCTTTTCTCCGAGCCTTGAAAGCCATGAGAGGACAAGAATTAGAAGGAGTACCACTATTTAGTGGAAGAATAGAACCCAAAATGGTCATAGAATGGATTGAGGGTCTTGAGAACCATTTTGAATGTGAGGGCATAAGTGAAGAACAAATGATTAAGGTGGATAAATAAAGATTGAGAGGGGTTGGTTTAACATGGTGGAAATTTGTTCAAATAGAAATAAAAAAGGAGGGAAATAAATCTATAGCCACTTGGAAATATATGGTGACCACGCTTAAGGAGACCTATATGCCAGATGATTATGCGGTTCAACTTCATAAAAAGAGGCAAAATTTAAGACAAAGAGAACTTGATGTCAGAACATACACTAAAGAGTTTAAAAAATTGTATTTGAGGTCCAATGTGAGAGAGGATGAAAGTATAAATGTTGCAAGATACTTAAATGGCTTGAGGTGGAACACCCAGAAAGATCTTAGCTTTCTAAGTCCTAATATAGTCCACAAGTGCTATCAGTTGGCACTCAAGGTGGAAGAGAGAAGCAAAAAGAAGAATGACCAAAGTAATAGGGGAAAAGGAAGAGGAAGAGATGAGAGAGGCTATAGAGGAAGCTTTGGTGGAAGGAGTAAAAACAAAAGATCTCAAGGGGGATCCAAGATAGAAGAACATAGTGGGAATTCTAGTAGAAGAGGGAGATATAGAGGAAGGGGATCTAGCACCAAAGAGGTAGGTTTGGAGGATCATGGAGGATCCTATTTCTCCACAATGAAATGTTATAAATGCCATCAATTTGGGCAACTTGCCTATAGATTCCCTGAGAAAACTTCTTCATCCCAAGGAGAGGATACTAGAGTGAACTATGATCAAGAGGACACAAAAAGTGTGAAATAACGAGAGGCGAGTTTAGAATCAGAGTCTGGTGAGAACTTTATGATAAGAATAATCTTGATCAAAGAACCCTATGAAGAGGAGTCAAGCACAAGAAGATCCTTGTTTAGGATTAATTGTAATATTTTGGGCAAAGTATGCAAGGTTGTTGTGGATTTAGGGTCCACTAACAACATAATACCAGAGGAGGTAGTGAGTAAATTGAAACTAAAAATAATTCCACATACTAACCCATATAGAGTTACTTGGATCAACAAAGGGAAACATATTTTAGTGAATGAGAAAGCGTGGGTGGAATTCACCATAGTGGGTTACAAAGATAAAATGTTGTGTGATGTTTTACCAATGGATGCATTCCACCCACTATTGTTTAGGCCATGACACTATGATAGAAAGGTAGTTCATCATGGAGAAAGGAACTCATATACTTTTGAAAAAGATGGAGTCAGTTTTAAAATTCAGTTCATAGGAGATGGTGGAGAAGGTAAGTCTATTGGTCCTAATGTATTGTTAGTAGGAGAAAAAGAGTTCTTGAATACCTGGAAGGAGGGAGATGGAGTTGGGTTTTATTTGGTGTTGTAACCTAGAGAAAATAAGACACAAAGGAAGTAGGAGTCCCTGTAGAGGTTCAAGATTTCCTAGATAAGTTTAAGGATATAATGAGTGATTGAACACCTACCACGTTACCACCACCAAGGGCTATAAGTTATCAAATATAATTCATACCAGGGGCTTCCTTTCCAAATTAAGAAGCATATAAGATGACACCTCAGTAGAATGATGATTGGCCAAACAAATCCAAGTGCTCCTGGATAGTGGATTAATCAGGAAGAGAATTATTCCTTGTGCAGTTCCCACAGTGTTGGCACCCAAGAAAGGAGGACCATGGAGGTTATGTACTGACTCCAGAGAAATCAATAGGATCACTATTAGATATAGGTTCTCCATTCCTATAATTGAAGATCTCATGGACTATTTAGGGGGTGGATAGTACTTAACCAGATAGACCTTAAAAGTGGCTATCACCAAATCATAATTAAGGAGGGGGATGAGTGGGAGATAGCATTCAAAACCACAGGGGGCCTATATGAGTGTTTTTTATGACATTCAGACTCTCCAATGATCCTAGCACATTCATGAGACTTATGAATGAATTCTTGATAGATTACATTGGTAATTGTGTAGCTGCTTACTTAGATAATATCTTAATTTTTAATAAAACTAAAGAAGATCATCTTATGCATTTATAAATTATACTAAAGAAATTTCATGAAGAACAACTAACCATAAATTTGGAGAAATGTGAGTTTATGAAATAGGAGCTTGTCTACCTAGGCTTTATGGTCTCAAAAGGAAACTTGAAGATGAAACCCTTAAAGGTTGAAGCAATATTCAACTGGCCCACTCCAAAGATATCTAGTGAGGTGAGAAGCGTTCATGGATTATCTCAGTTCTATAGAAAGTTCATAAGGAACTTCAACGCAATATGTGTTCCTATACTTGATACAATCAAAGGGGGTGTAAAGACCAAGTTCCAATGGACATAACAAAAAGATGTAGGATTTGAACTCCTGACAAAAAAGGTGGCCACACAACCTATGTTAATACTACCTAGCTTTGACAAACCCTTCATCATAGAGTGTGGTGCAAACAATATTACAGTAGGGGCAGTCTTTAACCAAGAAGGCAAATCAGTAGCATTTTTTAGTGTAAAACTAAATGAAGCTAAGAAAAGGTACTCATATTATGAATTCGAGTTATATGCTCTTGTTCAAGAACTAAGAAAATGGAGGTATTACCTATTTCTAAAGGAATTTATTTTCTATACTGATAATCAAGCACTTAGTTTCCTTAACTCTCAAGATAAATTGAGTCATAGACATATCAAATGGGTAGAGTATCTATAGTCATATACATTCACTATTAAGCATAAGGAGGGTCAATGAAATAAAGTTTATGATTCTTTAAGTAGAAGGTTGTTTACAGTCCAAGAAGTTCAGTTATAGAGCATTGGGATTGATAGTTTTAGGGAGCTCTATAAAGAACATGAAGATTTTTTTGTAGCCTACAAGGTATGTCGAGAGTTTGAGAATCACTTCCATAGTTACTTTGTTGATTATACATTGCAAGATGGGCTAATTTTTAAAGGAGGTCATCTTTGTGTACCAAGGGGGTCAATGAGAGAAAAATTGATCCAAGAAAAGCATAATGATAGTTTGAGTGGACATTTTTTTTTGAACAAAACCTTGGAATTGGTACAAATATTCTACTATTGGCCAAAAATGCATACATATATAAGACGGTATGTGGAATATAGAACTATATGTAAAAAATATGAAGGTAATTCTTCAAATGATGGACTCTATTAGCCTTTACCAATTTCCAATAGGCCATTGGAGTGTGTAAGTATGGATTTTTTGGTTGGGCTACCTAAGACAAAGAATGATTTTGTGATAGAGGTGTTCTCTCACATGGTCAAATTGAATCAATTCTAGGCCTCTTCCTTAGACCTAATGCAAATTATTCTCAAACCCTAATCTAAGGGTAGAACTCTTAGTTCACTTACCCTACAATTCAAGAACCTCTCTACCAATAGTGTATTCATGCTTCATTGAATCTACTGGGTAGTTTCCACCAAACCACTAAAAACCACACACAAAGTCTTACATTTTTGAGATCACACCAAATTACGTCAATTAGCTCCATTATTAAAGGTTTAGAGTGTTAGTATATCCTTTCACCAAACAAGTACCTCAATTCTAGCAATAGGGCTAGTGGTTTCTTGTAGCCCTATCTAGGCTCCTAATCTAGAATAACTCTAAAATTTGCTAAAAAGCCCCCAAAATGATCTTGGATTGAGATACCATTTTGGAAATCTCAAAGTAATTCTAGGGTTAGGGGCCCTCAAATATTCTATAAAGTAACTCAGTACTCTTAGGGATTGTGTCCTTAAAAGTAGGGCTAATAGGTTCAATTTGTGTAATTCTTCACAAAACTAGATGAAATGGATTCATCGGCCTTCAACACTACTCTTAGGGTCTTTTAAACTACCAAATACCATCCTCCAACTCTTGGATTTTTCTATCCAATCCAACCCTACAAATTAAATTCTCTGCTCTTCAAGAATCCCTAGTCGGGCTATTGCCAAGCTCGCCTACGGCAAGAGCTCAAAAATCAACATTGCAACCTTTGAAAATAAAACAAAAGGGAAAAAATGTACAATGGATCCTATTTTATTCCTTGAAGGAAAAGTTATTTTCCATAGTGGGAAATCCCTAAGGAGCCATGTTTTCTATATATATAGTTCAGACTGGTCCAGAGAACACATAACTGGAAGAAGATTTTATTTACAACTTCAAAGTGAAACCTATGAACAAATATACTCCACACAGAACTAAGAAACAAATATTAGAATTTAATTACATTGAAAAAATACTCAATTCAATCCATCTATAATGCTTAGGAATTGAAAAGCACAAAAACTGTGACAGTACAGAATCTGCAATTTGCTATTGCTTGTAAATTGAAAACAAAAATATCCAACCTTCATAAAACTCCATGGAATTATTTAAATAGGCCTCATCCTCCTAGGAAAACCGCTCAAACTAATCCAAAAATGATTTTTGGACACAAAGCAACTTTTTGGGAAAAGTTGTCGAGCAACTTTTAAAAGTTGCAAATGTTGCCCAAGCAACATTTTGGACTTTTTTACAATTTTAGTTTTTCATGATTCTAACTCCATGAATGGATTAAAAAAGTTATAAACCATGTCGTATGACTCAAAATATCCCAAAAATTTCTTCCTAATCATTTTGAATTCCCAACACACATTTTGACTCATTTTGTCCAATAGGACATTACAAAGGTCACTTGGACCAAAAACCACACAAACCAATCACAAACACCCCTAAGCATTCCAAAATAACCCCAGAATTTCCTAAACCACTCTAGAAACCATAAGAATAATTTTAAAAACAAAATGGAGGGCTTCAACCCTAGGTTCTCCTGCACCATTCTCCCCTAAACAAAAAGAACTCAAATCCCATTGGAAGGGATGAAGCTAGGATCTATGCCCAACTTATGAAACTCTGTTTCAAGTACCCATGTAGCCTCTGGATCTTCCTTTCCTTGAAATTTGTTAAGATATTCCATGTACACTTTATTTATTGTCTTCTTAGCTACCCAGGAGCTCAATATTTTCTCTGCATGTGGTCTTGGTGTGACTGGTAGCTTCAATTCTTGTACATTGTCTATAACCTTAGAGTGTCCATGATCTCCTTCAAGAAATGGTCCTTTGTATGACATCGGGTATGCAGCATTGAACACTAGAGAGATTCATTTATCTTCAGGAAACTCCACCTTATAGGCATTGTGTCCATATTTTTCTAAGATGGCACATGGTCCTATCCTTCTCATTTGGAGCTTGTTAGGGACACCTTTCTACAACCTTTCCTTGTTCAAGTGAACCATCACTAGATCTCCAACCTGGAATTGAATATCTTTCTTTCTCTCATCCACTTTATGCTTTGTATTCGTAGTACTATCCACTAGGGTTTGTTTAATTGTATCATGTACTTCCTTCATGGACTTATCAAAGTCCTTTGCATACCCACTTCTTATTGCATTATTCTCTAAGTCTCTAAGTTCACATATGCCTTTGGGATGAATCCAATAGACCATTTCAAAGGGATTTTTACCTATGGATCTGTTTATAGTGTCATTATAAGAAAATTCTAGTTAAGCTATGACTTGGTCCCATGTTTGTCCATACTCCTTAGTGAGACATCTTAGGAGGTTTCCCAAACTCCTATTAACAACCTCGATCTGCCAATCTCTTTGAGGATGGTATGCAGAACCAAAACAAAGGTTGGTGCCAAGATTTTTCCACAAAGTCTTCCAAAAATGACTCGTGAACTCGGAGTCTCTATCTGACACAATACTCAATGGTAGTCCATGGATCCTGACTACTTCCCTAAAGAAAAGATTGACTATGTAGTAGGCATCATGAGTGGTTTTAAATGTCACAAAATTGGCCATATTACTAAATCTATCCACAATCACAAATATATTATCCAAACGCTATTTGTTTAGGGATTCCAACCACAAAATCCATACTAAGACATTCCCATGGTCTATTTGGGACTGGAAGGGGTTGATACAACTCTGCATTTGACAAAGTTCCCTTAGCTTAATGATAGACAATACAAGTTTCTACATATCTCTTAATGTCCTTTCTCATCTTGGGCCAGTAATAATATCTTTGAACCAATTATATGGTCTTATTAACACCAAAATGTCCACTAAGTGATCCATTTTTCTTCTCTTGGATTAGGTTCTCTCTCATTGAACCTCTAGGCACACAAAGTTTCCCTCACCTAAACAAAAGAACCTCTTGAAGAGTAAATTTAGATTACTCACTGTGAGAATGGTTTTGAAAGTCTTTCCATACCTCATAAGAAACTGAGAAGTCTTCATCATCTGGGTAAAGCTCCTTGAAACTTTCTATACCAATGCTTCTTAACTGTATTTATTTGACTGTCAGCAATCTTCTGCTCAATCCATCTGCCACCTTGTTTTTTTCCCTTTCGTATGCTTGATAGTGAATGTGTAGGCTTGAATGTATTCTACCCACTTCATGTGCTTGTGAATTAACTTGTCTTGTGAGTTTAGAAAGCTTAAAGCTTGATTATCTGTATATATTACAAATTCCTTAGGAAGGAGGTAGTTCCTCCATTTCCTCAATTCTTGAACCAATGCATACAACTCCAAGTCATATGAGGAGTAATTCTTTTTTGCATCACTTGGCTTTTCACTATGGAAGGCCATTGGTTTGTCTTCCTGACTTAGGGCTGCTCCTATAGAAGTGTTGCTAGCATCACACTCAATAGTGAATAGCTTCTCAAAAATAGGAAGTACCAAGATTGGTTGGGTAGCTATCTTTTTCTTCAAAGTCTCAAATCCACTATTGGCTTGCTCATTCCATTGAAACTTAGTCTTCATGACTCATTTTATTGTTTCTAAGACTGGTGCACATATCTCAGATGAAATTCCTATAAAATTGTACCAAACCATTGAAGCTCCTTACCTCTATAGGAGACTTAGGTGTAGGCCAATGTACGGTTGCTTCCACCTTACTAGTATCCATTTTCAAGTTCCCTTGTGATATAAAAAAACCAAGGTACACCAACTCTTGTTTCATGAACTCACATTTATCCAAGTTAGTTGTTAGCTTCTCCTCATACAGTCTTTGTAAAACCATCTACAAATGTTTAAGGTGGTCTTCCTTTGTCTTACTAAAAACCAAAATACCATCAAGGTACACCACAACCCACTTACCTATGAAGTCATTTAACGCTTCATTCATCAACCTCATAAAGGTTGCTAGGGGCATTAGAAAAACCAAATGTCATAACTAACCATTCATAGAGGCCTTCTATGGTCTTAGAGTCATTTTCCACTCATCCCCCTCCTTGACTCTGATTTGGTGGTACCTACTCTTAAGGTCAATTTCGCTAAAATACTTGGCTCCTCCTAGACAATCCATTAAGTATTCTATCCTTGGGATTAGGAACCTATACCTTATGGTGATTCTATTAATGGCTCTATAATTTGTACACAGCCTCCAAGTACCACCTTTCTTTGGGGCTAGCATTGTGGGAACTGCACAAGAGTTTATGCTCTTCCAAATTAGGCCTTGGTCAATAAGCTCTTTGATTTGTTTTGCAATCTCTTCATTCTATTGTGGGGTCATCTTATAGGCATATTTGTTAGGGAGTGAGGTTCCTAGAATAAATTCAATTTGATGACTTATGGCTCTCTCAGGTGGTAGGGTAGTTGGTTTTCAATCACTAACTATCTCCTTGTACTGGTTCAGTAGTTCTTGTACCTCTATGGGCACTTCCACCTTCTTATCCACCTTTTCACCCTTAGGTTTCAACACTAAGGAAAATCCCACTCCTTCATCTTCTTCTAGTGCACTCAAGAACTCATTTTCTCCCACTAAGAGTACATTAGGACCTAGTATCTTCACTTCCACTTCTAAGATTTTTCTGGAATTTAAAAGTGACTCCATCTTTCTTGAAAGAGTATGAGTTTTTAGCTCCATCATTAAGATCTTGTCTATCAAAATGCATGGGTATTCCCAACAATAGACGATAAGAATCCATGGGAAAGACATCACACAACACTTTATCCTTATATCTCCCTATTGTGAACTCTACCCAAGCCTATTCATTTACCAACACATATTGGCTTTTATTCAACTAGGTGATCCTATAGCGGTTAGTATGTGGGATCCTTTGCAACTTGACCTCATCAACTCCTTCAATAGAGATAATGTTATCAGTAGATCCAGAATCAATAATAACTTTGCAAACCTTACCTAAGATCTTGCACTTAAATCTGAGCAGTGACTTCCTTTGACTTGGCTCTTCTCAGACTGGCTCCTTAATGAGTGTCCTTCTAATCATAAGGTCTTGCCCTATCTATGAATCCAATGCCACCTTCATTGTATTGCTACTAGAAGACTCTTCATGCACATAAGTGATTATTTTCTCTCCACCTTGGGATGATAAACTCTTTTGAGGAAACCTATATGCAGGATGCCCATATGATGACACTTGTAACATTTCATACAAGAAAAGTAAGACCATCTTCCTTGGCCACTTTATATTCCTCTATAATTTTTGTTAGGGCCACTACCTCTGGTGTAACCTCCTATGCTATTGGGTGATCTCCATGTTGATAAGTGAGCTAGGAGTCTCCTTTGTTCCTTTCTTCAAAATTCCTTCCTCCAAAGTCTCCTCTATTTCCTATGCCATCTCTTCCTTTGCCTCTACCCCTGCTACTTGAATCATGCTTCTTCTTAAGCTTCTCTTCTACCTTGAGTGTAAGTTGATAGAATTGATGAACGATCCTTGGGCTTAAGAGGCTTATCTCCTCTTGTATGTTCCACCTCAACCCATTTAGATACCTAGCCACCTTTAGGATTTATTCTTCCATCACATGTGACCTCAGACATAGTTTGTGGAACTCCTCAGTATAGGCACTTACTTCCAGTTCTTTTATGTTAGGTTTTGTCTTTTCTTATGTAACTGTACTTCATTATAATTTGGCAGATATGTCTCTCTAATTTTTGCCACCATACCTTTCCAACTTGTAATTGGATTCTTTCCATATTTTATACTCTCATCTTGTGCAAATTTCCACCATGTTAGGGAAAGGTCTCTCATTCTTGAATTAGCCACCCTGACTCTTTGAGCCTCACTAACTCCTTCACACTCAAAGTTAATCTCCATCCCTTCTACCCACTCCTTACCCTTATCTTCCACTTCTTTGGCCTTCTCTGTAACAATTTCTATCCCGGTTTCTACTACTCCCAACTTATCTATGATGGAAGCTAGTTCTTCTCTAAGGATTCTATTATCCTCCTCCCAATCTTCCATCTTCTTTTCCAATTCTTCATTTCTCACCATGTTTGATGAACCCACTGATTCTGGTGAATGCAACATCCACCTTTCCAAGCCCAAACTTTAGGCTCTAATACTAATCTTATAGAGGTGTTCTCTCACAGGGCCAACTTTACTCACTTATATGCCTCTTCCCTATACCTAATGGGGATTTTTCTCAAACCATAATATAAGGGCATAAATCTTAGTTCACTTACCCTTCAATTCAAGAACCTGTCTACCAATAGTGTATTGATGCTTCACTGAATCTTTTGGGGTAGTTTCCACCAAACCACTACAACTCACACATAGAGTCTTTCAAGGTTGTGCTCACACAAAATTATCTCAATTGACTCCATTATTGAATTTTTAGAGTCTTATTCTATCCTTTCACCAATTTTGTTCCTTAATTCTAGGAATAGGGCTAGTAGTTTCTTGTAGCCCTATCTAGGCTCCTAATCTGGAATAACTCTAAAAATTTGCTAACATGCCCCCAAACTAATCTTAGATTAAAATACCCTTTTGGAAATCTCAAAGGAATTATAGGGTTAGGGGTCCTAAAATATTCCATATAGTACCTCAATACTCTTAGGGACAGTGTCCTTAAAAATAGGGCTAATAGGTTCAATTTGTGTAATTATTCACAAAACCAAATGAAATAGATTCATCAGCCTTCACAATTGTTCTCAAGGTCTTTTAAACTACCAAATACCATCCTCCAACTCTTGGATTTCACTATCCAATCCAACCCTGCAAATTAAATTCTATGTTCTTCAAGAATTCCTAGCCAGGTTATTGCTAAGCTCGCCAGGGAAAGAGATCAAAAATCAACATGAAAACCTCTGAAACTAAAACAAAAGGGAAAAAAATATACAATGGATCCTCTTTCATTCATCCAAGGAAAAATTAATTTCCATGGTGGGAAATCCCTAAGGATCCATGTTTTCTATCTATAGTCCAGACTTGTCCAGAGAATACAGAATTGGAAGAAGATTTTATTTACAACTTCAAAATGAAACCTAAGAAAACGTACAATCCACATAGAACTAAGAAAAGACTATCAAAATCTAATTCCATTTAAAAACTACTCAATTCAATCCATCTATAATTCTTATGAATTGAAATGCACAAAAATGCGACAGTACAAAATCTGTAACTTTTTATTGCTTTTAAATTGAAAAAAAAAATATCCAACCTTCATACAATGCCATGGATGTCTTTAAATTGACTTCATCCTCCTAGGAAAACCCCTCAAACAGATCCAAAGAGAATTTTTGGACACAAATAAATTTGTTGGGAAAATTTGTCGAGCAACTTTCAAAATTTGCAAATGTTGCTCAAGCAACATTTTGCACTTTTTTACAATTTTTCTTTTTCATGATTCTAACTCCATGAATAGATTAAAAAAGTTCATAAACCATGTCCTATGACTCAAAAAAACCCAAATTTCTTCCTAATCATTTTGACTTCCCAACAGACATTTTGACTCATTTTGTCCAATAGGACATTACAAAGGTCACTTGGACTAAAAACCACACAACCCAATCACAAACATCCCTAAGCATTCCAAAATAACCCTAAACTTTCCTAAACTGCTCTAACAAACATAAGAAGAATTTTCACAACACAATGGAGGGCTTCAACCCTAGGTTCTCATGCACAATTTTGATAGCATCTATGTTGTGGTAGATACATTTAGAAAAATATATCATTTTATTCCTTACAAGGTGACCCATGATGCTAGTCAAATAGCCAAGTTGTTCTTTAAAGAGGGGATTAGGATTCATGGTTTACCAACTAGCATAGTGTCTGACAAAGACTCAAAGTTCATTGGTCATTTCTAGAAAACCTTGTGGAAAAGGTTAGGTACCAACTTGTCATTTGGGTCTACCTACCATCCAAAAATTGATGGGTAGATAGAAGTTGTCAATAGGACACTTGGAAATATTTTAATCGTTTTAACCAAAGAGTATGGTCAATCTTGGGATCAAGTCATCCACCAAGTAGAATTTGATAACAATGATACTGTGAACAAGACAACATGGAAGAGTCCTTTTGAAATAGTGTATGGTCTACATCCCATAGGTGTGTTGGAGCTTAGAGACCTTGGAAGTATGGAAAGTAGAAGTGGATATGCTGAGGATTTTTCACAATACATGAAGGAGATACATGTGCAAGTGAAACAATCTCTGTAAGAGAATACCAAGAAAATAAATGATAGAGTTGATGAAAAGAAGAGAGACATGCAATTTGCAGTAGGGGACTTGGTAATGGTGCATTTGAACAAAGCAATAATTTAAAAGGGAGTACCTAACAAAGTACATATGAGAAGAATTGGTCCATGCAATATATTGGCCAAATATGGAAGTAATGCCTACAAGGTAAACTTACCAGAAGACATTGCTCTATTTCCTATTTTTAATGTGATAGATATTGTACCTTACAAATTTTCCGTTCCAGAGGAAGATAAAGGTGATTCTTATGTTGCAGAGGTAATCACTAATTTGATATTGCCTCCCCACACTAAGCCACAAGAAGAGTAGGTACTATATTCCAGAGTTGCAAAGAAAACTAGAAACAAAATTTACATGGAACATTTGGTCAAGTGGAAGAATATGTCTAAAGCTGAAGCCACTTGGGTATCTAAAAGTGATTTCAAAAATATGGGAAGTGATCGATCCCTCTTAGCACCTTATGTGACTTGATTTCTTTTCTACTAGGGGAGAATTGTGTAGGAGCACCTGGGGGTTTTATGTTTTCAACCCTAAAATTTTAATGTGAGAGACCTAGTTAGGGTCATGGTGTGAATAAAGACTTGTCAAGAGTCTAATATGTGCATTTGGTGATCTTTGTGTTTTGTTTTGTCAATTCAGCCAAGATGTGTCAAGTTGACCCAAAAGTTGCTATGTAGGCCAAAAATGGCCCATAGTGTGGAAAATGGCACCAAGAGTGCATAAAATATCTTGTTTTGGTTGTAGACATGTCTAGGGGATGTAAAAACATCATTCTACACCCATATATTGGGTCAATGCAATTAAAATGACAAAGTTGTAAAAGTTGCTCGACAACATTTGGATGGTTAGGGAATTTTTGTAAGAAATCACTGTTAGAATAACTGAGGGGGGGGGTGTGAATCAGTGGCCTCAAAAATTAATCCTTAAATCAACCCAAAAAATTATTACCACATTTATAAGCCTCTAGTTATCTTCAGTCCTACAAGATGATTGCCTTGAAATATTAATAACAAATAACTACTGCTCGGATTACTTTTTCAAACCTTATTCTTACTTTTACCAATTAGCAGTCTTTCTATTGATCGAAATATAGTAAATAACTAGTGTATACTGATCAATCTAGATTTACTTATGTGAAACGCAAAACAATAAAGTAATGACTCATTAACACATTAACACATGGATTTTTAACGTGGATACCCTGTTAAGGGAAAAACCACTGAGACTGGTAACCCAATTTTTCACTCTTCTGAAGTGAGATTGGTGAAGAGCCAACCCTGTTAAAGGTTAAAAACACACTGTTAGGTGTGACCTTGTTAGAGGAATTAAATGAATAGTTTGTCACTTAGTATTTGGCATCTAATGCTACCATCCTTGATCAAACACTCACTTGGCCTATTAATAGGTATCGGGCATATCCAATGCTACTTTGTATGATCAAAATTTTTGATACTCCTTGGGATGTATCTCAATTAGAAAAGACTTTTAAGTCCTGCTCGGTTAAGAGAATTGATGCTTCAATGGTTAAACTGAAACAATAACTTGATCTGTTCACATATACAACTTGAATTGCAGATTTTCAGATCTATTGTATGTGCATTACCTTTCTGATCAATGTTATCAATTAAATACCTTTGCTCCACATTGTTTTTCTCTATGATGATTTATCACTGTTCGTCGGTGTTTGCATAAATTAGCTCTTTCCTCAGCTTGATTGATCAGGTTTGAATGAAGACTTTCTTCTCCTTCAGAATCTCTTCAACATCTATTCTCTTGTCACTCCCGTTTTTCATATTGAATTAGCTTGTCTCTTATATAGACATGTTTTCACCATTTCTTGGCTTTCTTGATCTTGGCGTGATCCATAATTCTCGCCAATAATATTTCAAGAAAAATCTAGTTTTATCTCATAGAGATCTTCTTTCCAACTGGACTAAACAACTTTAAATCCTTTACTTATCTATGGCTTTATCTTGTCGATTAAAACAATGATAAGTACTAGTTCAATCTATTTTGAGCTCTTGACAACTAAGCCTTTTGTCATTTCTGAACTCTTTGTTCTGTCGGTCAATACTTCAGTTAGTCATCGATGACAACTGACTGTTCCATCAGTGTGACTTTAGTTGTCTTGGGGATCTCCGTCTGTCGGGCAATAATGTAATTCTGTCCATCGGGTTACACTGTGCTTTTCTCGTTGGGTAACACTATGACCTTACTCGTCGGTAGTGCTGTGGTTTTTCTCATTGGGTAACACTGTGAATTTTCTCTTGTTGGTTTACTCTATCCATCGGTGTGCACTCTGTCGGTGTATATAGTCACTTTGTGAATACTTAATTTTTATGCATTACTGATAGCATAGCCTTTGATCATTGGTTCTTTGAAGTCTTTAGCAGTATGTACACAACCATGCAGATTATATCAAGTTGACATCAATGACAATACAATACATTAACTAATTTAATGTCTCGCATTAACTTTCTATGTCTTGGTGATCATCAACTTAACATCTTCAAACATTCAATCAGTTATAGTTCATCAATCTCTCCCTTTGGCATTGATGGAAAAACACTACATTATCACACTATATTATCACTAATACAATATGAAATATAACAGTTGAAGTTCATCAAACTACCAATCTTATGTACTATAACCGACACAAATATCTGGTCCTTGATAAGCTCACATAGCTTAGATTTGATTCATGCAAATCTCTTTCTTTCTTCAATCCCTTCATTGGATAGATGTAGAATCTTTCTTCTTCTAATGTGATGTGTTCTCTTCTTGTGTCAAACTCTCTCCCTTTGACTATTCTTTTCTGTTAATGTCTCTTTTCTCTCTTGTCAGCAATCTCTCTCTTTGTATGTACTCTCCCTTTCTGGTTACATCTCTCCCTTTGGATAATGTGATAATGAATATAATCTCTCCCTTTGACAATAATGCAAAAAAAATATTTGATAGTAATGTCAATCAATCCTTTCTATCCATTCAATATAATTCTTGAATTTCCCAATTCATCAGCAATACAACAACTCTGGTGCTTGGTGTAGATAAATACGTTGCTGTGTATAGATGTATCTTTGAAGTCCATCCTTTTGCTTGCATTAACATGAATGGTATTATGATCATATATAGGCTGATGCAACCTTCTAGTCATCTTACTGACTAGTAGATAAGGGTCTGACCCCTTGTCTCTTTCTCAAGTACTCAAATGTATCCTTGGACAGTGGCTTGGTGAAGATATCAGCTAATTGTTCCTTTGATTGCACATACTCAAGTATCACCTCCTTTTCTTGAACTTTTTCTCTCAAATAATGATACTTTATAGCAATATTCTTTGTCTTAGCATGCATGACTGGATTCTTGGAAATGTTAATTGCACTGGTATTATCACAATAGATAATTACTGGTTCAAGAATTTTCATATGCATACCTTCCAGTAACTATTTGATTCATGCAATATTTGAGCAGTTTGCAACAGTAGCAACATACTCTACTTCTGCAAGAGACTGAGAGATGCATCCTTGCTTCTTGATGATCCATGTGACAAGTCTGTCACCCATAAAGAATGCTCCTCCAGTTGTGCTCTATCGGTCATCAATGTTTCCAGCCCAATCAACGTCGGTAAAGACCTTAAGTTCAAATTTGCCTTATCTTCTATACCATAAGACATAGTCCTCAGGATTCTTCAGATATCTTAGGATTCTTTTCACAGTAGTCATATGTGATTCCCTGGGATTAGCAGAAAATATTGCAACTATTCCTACTGCATGTGCAATATCTGGTCTAGTATGTACAACATACATGAGTTTTCCAATCATTGATTTGTACAAAGTTTGATTTACCTCAGGTGACTTGTCCTCCTTTGTCAGCTTACATCCAGTTGCCATTGATGTTCTAACTACCTTGGAATTTTCCATCTTGAATATTTTCAGAACTTCCTTGATGTATTTGGATTGAGTAATAAAAATGCCTTCATCTTGTTGCTTGATCTGTAGTCCAAGAAAGAACTTGATCCGTCAAACATAAACATCTCAAACTCTTTTCTCATTTCATTTGCAAATGATTTTCATAGCATATCATTGCCTCCAAATATGGTGTCATCAACAAATATTTCAGCAATCAAAATGTTAGCATCAATATCTTCCTTCAAATAAATATTACTATTTTCACTAGTTCTTATAAATCCAATACTTATGAGATAGGAATGAAGTCTTTCATACCAGGCTCTAGGTGCTTTTTTCAATCCATACAAGGATTTGTGTAGTCTACATACCATGTTTCTCTTGTCTAGATCAACAAACCCTTATGGTTTCTCAATGTATACCTCTTCCTCAAGTATTCCATTTAGGAATGCAGACTTGACATCCATCTGGTATACCTTGAATCCTTTAAATGCAACTTAACCAAGTAATATTCTCACTCCTTCTAGCCTAGCAATGGGTGTAAAGGTTTCTCCATAGTCAATCTTCTTGTGCATACCCCTTGCATACTAGTCTTGCTTTGTTTGTGGTGACTTATCCATTCTCATTTAGCTTATTTCTGAATATCCATTTTGTACTGATGACATTCTTGTCATCTAGTCTCGGTACAAGTGTCCATGTCTTTTTTTTCTCAATCTGCTCAATTTCTTCATTCATAACACTAATCCATTCTTCATTATCAAATGCAGCATTGATAGATTTTGGCTCAAAATCACAAATTAGACATCTTGTGTTTAGAGACTTACTTATGGTTCTCATACCAGCCTTCTTGTCTCCAATGATCTGGTTCTGTGGATGGTTCCTTCTGACATACCTAGAAAGTATAGATTCAATTCTTTCTCTATCATCTTGATCATCATTGTGTCCTTCATTCTGATCTCCATTTCTTGGTACATCATCTTGAGCAATATCCTAATTTTTGGTATTTGCAGCCTGATGCTCAGGTGCAATATTCTATTGCTCAACAGCTATACATTGTTATTCGGGTAGAGTGTTAGGTTCTTCATTGTAAACAAACCTATTGTAGTCCTCTAGTTCTTTTGTGCTTTCCTTTTCATTCTTCTCTGAAAATTTATCTATCTTTACATTTGCACTTTCAACAATTTTGTTAGAGGCTTTATTGAGACATTTATAAGCTTTGCTCTTGGTGGAGTACCCTAGAAAGATACCTTCATCACTTTTGGAGTCAAGATTTCTATTTCTATCATCTTTTAATATATAACATTGACTACCAAAGATCTTGAAGTAACTTACATTGGGTGTGTAACCATACCATAGCTCATAGGGCATCTTCTTGGTGTCTTTCTTCAATTGTACTGTGTTCAATGTGTAAACAACAGTATTGACAGATTCCATCCAAAAGATTTGGGTGATGCCTTTCTCTATCATCAGTGTCCTTGCACAATCAACAATGGATCTTTTCCTTCTTTCAATGATCCCATTTTTCTGTGGTGTTCTCGGTGTAGAGACCTGTCTTTTCATTCCATGATCATTGCAAAAGTTAGTGAATTCATCTGAAATAAATTCCCCTCCTCTATCCGATCTTAAGCATTTCAATTCCTTACCACTTTGTTTTTCTACCATTGCTTTGTACCATTTAAACATCTTGAATGCTTCTAATTTATCTTTTAGAAATATAAATGTCATCATTCTAGAGTAATCATCAAAAAAGAGAATAAAATATCTATCACCATAGTAACTCTTTGTCCTCACGGGTCCACATAGATCAGTATGGACTAATTATAGAATGGCATTAGCTGTATGGGTTTTTCTTTTGAAACTAGACTTTGTCATGTTACCTATTTGACAATTTTTGCACATTATATTGTCTGGCTTTGACATTCTTGGTAAGCCTCTCACATTTCTCTTTTTTCTTATCTTTATCATGTTGTCAAAATTTACATGACACAATATTTTATGCCACAACCATACGTCTTCATTTATAGCCATTAAGAAAGTGGTTTCAGTATCATTCATAAAGAATAAGTTACCTTTTGTCTTCTCACCGGTACCAATCAAGCTTCTTGATTCTTTAAAGATCTTTGCCTTCTTATTTTCAAATGCTACTCTGTGACCTGAACTATTCAGCTGAGAAACACTCAATAGATTATAATTCAATCCTTTCACCCAATAAGCATTTTCACATTTTATCAGGTTATTCAACATTATAGTTCCTTTACCTTCAATTAGACAATGTGTGTCATTACCCATTCTTACTGAACCACCATTATAGTATTCAAAAGTCTCAAACTTTTGTTTGTCACCGGTCATATGGTGAGTGCATCCACTATCTATGATCCAGACATCATTTTTACTAACTTTAGATATGAGTGTAGTTTCTACATACCTTTCTTCATCTTTTACTGCCACAAACACCATCTTGATGTCTTCATCATATTTGGTGTCAGTATCTTCATCTTTGCATGTAGCTAGGTAACTTGCCTTCTTTCCTTTGCCCTTTTAGTCTCGGGTATCTCTTCTTTTTGATTTTCGGTTGCTTCTGTAATCTTGGTTATCACATCTGTCAAACTTCTTTTCAAATGATCTGTCATTACTTCTGTCATCTTTTCTCCTGTTAGGACATCTTACAGCAAAGTGTCCAATCACTTTACAATTAAAACATACAAGTGGTAATTTACCTTTGCCCCTCTTCTTTCTTCTAGGCATAAGTGCTTCAATTTCATCAAGATCTTCTTCTTCACTTTTACTTTCACTATCTTTTCTCATAGTGTGTTTATGACTTGATTTACTTATTCTCAAAGAATATTTGAATGCAAACTCTATGTTTGGTAAGACACTATTATCAAAGTTATTCATCTCAAATGAAATCAGTCTTCCAATCAAACTATCTAGAGTAACATTGTTATTTTCTACTTCTCTCATTTCTTGTATGGTAGATACTCTAATAGCATAAGTAGGCAGTAAGGTTCTTAGAATTTTACTTACCACTGTCGCTTCTTCTAGTACACCTCCAACTCCTCATATAGCATTGACTACCTCTTTGATTCTTGTACTGTACTGTGTGATGTTTTCACCTTCTTTCATTCTAAGATTATCAAAATTTCCTCTAAGGCTTTCTGCCTTGGCTCTTAGAACATTTTTATCACCACCATGTACAAGCTTCAATTTATCCCACATCTACTTTGCAGTTGTGCATGCTTTGACATCTTCAAATTTAGCATTAGAGAGTGAGGAAGCAAGCTCTATAATCATGTAGTTATGCTCATGCTTCTCTCTCATTTGTTCAACTATGAGTGCACCTGTGGGAAACACATATTCAGTATCTAAGTATTGAGTAACATCATTTCCAATACCTGATAAGTGGATTCTTATCCTATTTTTCCATGAAGCAAAGTTGTCTTTGTTCAACTTGGGCACATCTCGTCTATTCATCTTGTGATCTTTATCTTGAGATGTTAAACTCCCTTTCTAAGCACACAAGCTCTGATACCAACTGTTAGAATAACTGAGAGGGGGGGGGGGGGGGGGGGNGGGAGAGGGAGGGGTGGGGTGAATCAGTGGCCTCAAAAATTAATCCTTAAATCAACCCAAAAACTTATTACCACATTTATAAGCCTCTAGTTATCTTGAGTCCTACAAGATGATTGCCTTGAAATATTAATAGCAAATAAATACTGCTTGGATTACTCTTTCAAACCTTATTCTTACTTTTACCGATTAACAATCTTTCTATTTACCAAAATATAGTAAATAACTAGAGTATACCGATCAATCCAGATTTACTTATGTGAAATGCAAAACAATAAAGTAACGACTCATAAACACATTAACACATGGAATTTTAATGTGGAAACCCTATTAAGGGAAAAACCACTGGGTTTGGTAACCCAAATTTTCACTCTTCTAAAGTGAGCTCGGTGAAGAGCCTACCCTGTTAAAGGTTACAAACACATTGTTAGGTGTGACCTTGTTAGAGGATTTAAATGAATAGTTTGTCACTTAGTATTTGGCATCTAATTCTACCATCCTTGATCAAACACTCACTTGGCCTATCAATAGGTATTGGGCATATCCAATGCTACTTTGTATGATCAAAATTCTTGATACTCCTTGGGATGTATCTCAATTAGAAAAGACTTTTAAGTCTTGCTCGGTTAAGAGACTTGATGCTTAAATGGTTAAACTGAAATAATAAATTGATTTGTTCACATATACAACTTGAATTACAAGTTTTTAGATCTATTGTATGTGCATTACCTTTCTGATCAATGTTATCAATTCAATACCTTTGCTCCACATTGTTTTGCTCTGTGATGTCGTATTACTGTTCGTTGGTGTCTATAGAATTTAGCTCTTTCCTTAGCTTAATTGATTAGGTCTGAATGAAGAATGTCTTCTCCTTCAGAATCTCTTCAACATCTATTCTCTTGTCACTCCAATTTTTCATATTGAATTAGCTTGTCTCTTATATAGACATTTTTTCACCATTTCTTGGCTTTCTTGATCTTGGCCTGATCCACAATTCTCACCAATTAGATTTAAAGAAAAACTCCTCTTTTATCTCATAGAGATCTTCTTTCCAACTAGACTAAACAAATTTAAATCCTTTACTTATCTATGGATTTATCTTGTCGATTAAAAAAATGATAAGTACCAGTTAAGTCTATTTTTAGCTCTTAATAGCTAAGCCTTTTGTCATTTCTGAACTCTTTGTTCTGTCAGTCAATACTTCAGTTAGTCATCAATGACAATTGACTGTTTCGTCGGTGAGACTTTAGTTGTCTTCGGGATCTCTGTCCATTGGGAAACACTGTAATTCTATCCGTTGGGTTACACTATGCTTTGCTTGTTGGGTAACATTGTGACCTTACTTGTCAGTAATGTTGTGCTTTTTCTTGTCGGGTAACACTATGACTCTGCTATCGTTGGTTTACTCTATTCGTTGGTGTGCACTCCATCGGTGTATACAGTCACTTTGTGAATACTTAACTTTTATGCCTTACTGATAGCATAGCCTTTGATTCATTGGTTCTTTGAAGTCTTTAGCAGTATGTACATGACCATACAAATTATATCAAGTTGACATCAATGACAATACAATACATTAACTGATTTAATGTCTTGCATTAACTTTTTGTGTCTTGGTGATCATCAATTTAACATCTTCAAACATTCAATCAGTTATAGTTCATCAATCACTTATGGATCAAAAATAATAGTTGAAACATGATGGGAGGAGGTATATAAGACCTTCTAGGACATTGTAAATGGGTTGGATAATATTTGACATGAACTTCAATAGTAAACAATTGACAGTTGTCTAGAACTCTCTCTAGATCCTTATCAACTGGTGTGATTTGTGTTTAATGGAATGAACTCAATGATTTATGAATGTATATTGTTAGAGTAGACTATTTTATTTAATTGTGTATTTTGGTTTTGAATCTTTTCAAGTTTTGTTAGTGTAAAGTAAATTCATGTCTCCGGTTCCTATTCACTGGACTAGACAGAGTTGGGTCTAATAAAATGACTCTAGTTTTAAACCCCTTTGTGGGAAACTCACGACCCTTTGAAGAATGAGTGTAGAGTCATTTTATAGTATTTTAGTTTTTATTAGGGTCTTTAAAGTGATGTTTTTAATTTTAAAATTCTTTCCCTAGGCGAGCTCTACCATAGCCTGACTAGGAATAGAGAGTAACAAAGGTTAAAAAATCGTAGGAGCATATTGGATTGACAAATCCAATGACAAGGAGGTGTTCATAAGGTTCAAACAAAGCCTTGGTGAAGAGACAAAGAGAATTTTAATCCATTTGAGTGGATTTCGCATTGAAAGATTGAATTCAAGTATGTTGCCTTATAAATCATGCATATTAGGGTTTGGAAATATACAGAGGGTTTAAGAATTAAAACCTACAAAATCCTTTAGATCTTCCAAAAGGGTGTCTAGAATGGTGAAGAGTTCAGTAGGTTTTTTGCAATATTTTTGAGTTAGAGCCCAAAAATCTTGGAATTAGGGCTAATTGAGACCTACAAACCTAGTAGGCCTAAAAACAAGGAAACTTGAAATAGATAGAACAATGGTTTAAAGATCACACAATATAGGATGTTTGGTGTCCAAATTGATGATTTTGGAAGCCCTAGGCTCCTATAAGATGAATGTAGAAGGGATAGGAAGCTGGTTACTAAGCTTACCCTTGTGAGTTAAACTTAGGAACATGTGAAATTTGACTTGATAGAGAAGCACTAGGAGAGTAGGAGGGGAAAGAGTTTGAACTCATAAGGTAGAAGGGTTTGTGATCGGGAAGAAGCCCTACAAGGTGCTAGAAGTGACCTAGAGAAGAGATTAGAGTGAAACATTTAAGGATCCTTCCTATTAGAGTGGTATCAGAGCCTAAAGATTTGGGCAAGGTGGAAGTTGTATGTCAAATTTAGAATCACTGGGTGAATCAACCATTGTGACAGATGAAGAATTAGCCAAGAAAGTTGATGACCAAGATGAAGAAAATAGATTATTGAGAGAAAGATTAGAACAACAAGAAAACAAGTTTGGTGAGGTATAAGTAAAGACAAAAAAAGTGAGTGTCAGGGTGACTGAGCAAGAAGGAAAGGGTAAAGCACTTGCAGAAGAGGAGGAGATACCCAAACCAAACCCTATGTTGCATGAAGAAATTTTTCTCTCAGCCTTGAAAGCCATGGGATGAAACGAATTAGAAGGAGTACCACTGTTTGGTGGAAAAATGGAGCTAGAAATGGTCATAGAATGAATTGAGGGTCTTGAAAATCATTTTGAATGTGAAGGCATAAGTGAAGCACAAAAGGTTAAGGTGGCTAAATCAAGATTGAGAGGGGCTTCTTTAACATGGTGGAAGTTTGTTCAAATAGAAAGGGAAAAAGGAGGGAAAGAACTCTATAGACACTTGGAAAGGTATGGGGACCAAGCTTAAGGAGACCTATATGCCAGATGATTATGAGGTTCAACTTCATAAAAAGAGGCAAAATTTAAGGCATAGAGAACTTTATGTAAGAACATACACTGAAGAGTTTCAAAAATTATGTTTGAGGTCCAATGTAAGAGAGGATGAAAGTATAAAGGTTGCAAGATAATTAAATGGATTGAGGTGGAAAATCCAAGAAGAGCTTAGCTTACTAAGTCCTAATATAGTCCACAAGTGCTATAAATTGGCACTTAAGGTGGAAGAGAGAAGAAAAAAGAAGCATGAGAAAAGTAATAGGGGTAGAGGCACAAGAAGGGATGGGAGAGGCCATAGAGGAAGTTTTGGTGGAAGGAGCACATAACAAAGATCTCAAGGGGAATCCAAGCTAGCACAACACAATGGTGTTTCTAGTATTAGATGCAGCTATAGAAGAAGGGGATCTAGCAACAAAAACAAAAGAGGTAGGTCTAGAGAATCAAGAAGAGGATACTATTTCTTGATGACATGTAACTGATTGAATGTTTGATAATGTTAAGTTGAAGATAATGCAAGGCATTAAATCAGTTAATAATTTTTTTTGTCATTGATTTTAACTTGATATCATTTGTATGGTCATGTAAATAATGCCAAAGACTTCAAAGAACCAATGGAGCAAAGGTTGTGCTTTCAAAAATGCATAAAAGTCAAGTATTCACTAAGTGACAGATAACACTGATAGAGTGCACACCATCGGTAAAGGAAAAGATGAAAAGTCACAGTGATACCCGACGAGCAGAAGACAGTGTTACCCAATGAAGCAAAACCATAGGATGCCCGACGAGCTGAAAATAGAGTTGCCTGACAAGTAAAAATCCAATGATCCCTGAAAGATGAAGATCCCAAAGCTAACTAGAGTCATGTCGACAGAACTGTCAGTTGTCACCGACGACTAACTACAGAGTTGACTGACGAAACAGAGAGTTCAGAAAATAACAAAATATTTAGCTGGCAAGAGCTAAAGATAGACTTAACTGGTTGTTTTATTTTTTTTAATCGAATAGAGTTAAGTGATTGATTTAAAGAAGATTTGTACAGTTGGCAAGAAGATAACTATGAGATAAATCAGGAGTTATGCTTTAAATCAAATTGGCTGGATTGTTTTTCACACCAAGAATCAAGAATCAAGAAATAGTAAATATCATGTCTATATAAGAGACAAGCTTAATTCATTTATGAATGGGATTAAGGGGAGTTAATAGAAAGAGGATGCTGAAGAGAAACTAATGAAAAATAACTTCATACAATCCTGATCAATCAAGGTGAAGGAGAGCTAAAGAATTTTGTAGACACCGAAAAACAATGAAGCACAACATCATAGAGAAGAAAGTGTGGAGAACAAAGAATTGAATTGATACAATGATCAGAGAGGTAATGTACTTAAATAGATCTGAAAATATGCAATTCAAAGTTGCATTAGAAACAGGTCATAGTGTTTTAGTTTAACCATTGAAGAATCAAGTCTCTTAATAGAGTAGGACTTAATAGTCTTCTATATATTTAGGTACATCCCAAGGAGTGCCAAAAAGGTTGATTCATGAAAGTAGCATTGGATTTTCCTAATACCTATTGACAGTCTAAGAAGGAGGCTGATTCAAGGATGATAACAATAGATGCCCAATACTAAGTGACAACCTCTGTGTATAAAATCCTCTAACAAGGTTGCACTTAACAGTGTGTTTGTAACCTTTAACAGGGTTGGCTCCTAACATGGCTCACTTCAGAAGAGAAAAATTTTTGGGTACCAGTCCCAGTGCTTTTTCCCTTAACAGGGTTTCCACGTTAAAAATTCATTTGTTATGTGTGTATGATTCATTTCTTTATTGTTTTGTATCTGACATAGTTAACACTGGGTTGATTGGTATACTCTGCTTATTTATTGAGTTTTAGTAAATAGTTATACTACTTATCGGTAATCAAGGAAAATAAAGACAGGCAAGGAAAACCGACAAACATTTAATCATTATAAGTATTTCATGGCATGCATCTTGTAGGGACATAATAATCTGAGGTTTATTTGAGTGGTGGTTAAATGTTTGAAGGATAAAATTTTGAGGCCACTGATTCAACCCCTCCTCTCAGTTGTTACTAACAATTGGTATCAGAGCTTGTGTGCTTAGAAAGGAAGGTTTGAAGACCTAAGTCAAGATCACAAGATGAACATACGAGGTGTGCCCAAGTTGAACAAAGACAACTTTTCTTCATGGAAAATTAGGATAAGACTCCACTTATCAGGTATTGGTAATGATGTTACTCAATTCCTAGATACTGAATATGTGTTGCCTATAGGAGTATTGATAGTAGAACAATTGAGAGAGAAGCATGAACACAAGTGCATGGTTATAGAGATTTCTTCCTCACTCTTTGATTCTGAATTTGAAGATGTCAAGGATTACAAAACTACAAAGAAGATGTGGGAAAAATTGAAGCTTGTACATGGAGGTGATACAAATGTTCTAAGAGCCAAGGCAGAAAGCCTTAGAGGAAAATTTGATGATCTCAGAATGAAAGAAGGAGAAAACATCACACATTACATCCCAAGAATAAAAGTAGTCAATGTTATACGAGGAGTTGGAGGTACACTTGAAGAGGAGACAGTGGTAAGTAAAATCTTAAGAACCTTACTGCCTGTATATGCTATTAGAGTTTTACCATTCAAGAAATGAGAGCAATAGAAAACAATACAGTTACTCTTGATTGTTTAATTGGTAGACTGATTTCATTTGAGATGAATAACTTTGATAATAGTGTCTTACCAAACTTAGAGTTTGCATTTAAGTCTTCTATGAGAATAAGAAAATCAAGTCATAGACACACATCTAGAATAGATAGTGAAAGTGAAAGTGAAAGTGAAGAAGATCTAGATGAAATAGAAGCACTTATGACTAGAACAATGCAGAGAGGCAAAGGTAAATACAAAGGCAAGTTACCACTTGTATGCTTTAATTGTAAAGAAATTAAACACTTTGCTACAAGATGTCCTAACAGAAGAAAAGATGACAGAAGTACTGACAGATCTTTTGAGAAGAAATATGATAGAGGTGATAAAAAAGATTACAGAGGTTACCAACAATCAGAAAGAAGATACTCAAGACTACAAGGACAGAGGCAAGAAGGCTAGGTACCTAGCTGCTTGCAAAGATGAAGATACTGACACCGAACCTGATGAAGACATCGAGATGGTATTTGTGGCTATGAAGGATGATTCAGATGAAGATGAAAGGTATGTAGAAACTGCACTCATATGTAAGGTTAGCAAGAATGACATCTGGATTATAGATAGTGGCTAGAATCACCACATGACCGGTGATAAAGAAAAGTTTAACACTTTTGAGCATTATAATGGTGGTACAGTAAGAATGGGTAATGATACACCTTGTCCAGTTGAAGGTAAAGGAACTATAATGCTGAATAGCCTGATTAAATGTGAAAATTCTTATTGGGTAAAAAGATTGAATTATAATCTGTTGAGTGTTTCTCAGCTGAATAATTCAGGTCAGAGAGTAGCATTTGAGAATAAGAAGGAAAAGATCTTCAATGAATTAGGAAAACTGATTGGTACTGGTGAACAGACTAAATGTAACTTATTCTATCTGAATGATACTAACACCACTTGCTTAATGACTAGAAATGAAGACATATGGTTGTGGCACAAAAGATTGTGTCATGTGAATTTTGACAACATGATGAAAATAAGCA
>MU225611.1:1576345-1655165 GCA_018584345.1 Thuja plicata | reverse complement strand
CCCAATGTAAGTTACTTTAAAATATTTGGTAGTCAATGTTATGTCTTAAAGGATGATAGAAATGGAAATCTTGATGCCAAAAGTGATGAAGGTATTTTTCTAGGGTATTCTACCAAGAGCAAAGCTTATAAATGTCTCATCAAGGCTTCTAACAAAATTGTTGAAAGTGCAAATGTAAAGATAGATGAATTTGCAGAAAAGAATGAGCTGGAAAGAAAAAAAGAACCAGAGGACTACAATAAGTTTGTATACTGTGAAGAACTCAACACTCTGTCTGAGCAATGGTGTCTAATTCTAGAACAACAAAATGTTGCAACTGAAGATCAGACTGCTATTACCGATGGTCAGGACAATAATCAAAATAATGTGCAAGATGATGAAGAACAAAATGAAGATCAAAATGATGATCAAGTTGATACACAAAGAGCTATACATGTACTTGCAATATATGTAAGAAAGAAACATCCAGAGATCCAGATCATAGGAGATAAGAAAGATGGTACAAGAACAAGAAGTAAGTCTTTAACCTCAAATTGTTTAATTTGTGAGTTTGAGCCAAAATCTGTCAATGTTGCACTAGATAATGAAGAGTGGATAAGTGCTATGAATGATGAGATTGAGAAGATTGAGAAGAACAAGACATGGTCACTTGTGCCAAGATCAGATGACAAGAATGTCATTGGTACAAAATGGATATTCAGGAATAAGCTAAACGAGAATGGAGAAGTCACAAGGAAAAAGCAAGACTAGTATGCAAGGGGTATGCACAAGAAGAAGGTATAGACTATGGAGAGACCTTTGCACCTTTTGCTAGGCTAGAAGGTGTAAGAATACTACTTGCTTATGCTACAATCAAAAGATTCAAAGTATATCAAATGGATGTCAAGTCAGCATTCTGTTATGCCCTACATACCTGTCACTACATTTTGTGTGCAAAATGTTGGGTCCCCCTTTTTTTTCTTTTGGCTCTTGCCTTGTTTGCCTTGTATTTTGTTTTCTTTGTTTTCTTCTCCAGGATTTCCCTCCCCAAGGGTTTTTTTTGTTTCTACTTTTGTCTTTCGTGCCTCCAGGACCTGATCCTAGAGTTTGTTCTTTCTAGAGCTAGATTTTGGACTACGAGATTCTCCGCCAAGATGTCCTCTCCTTGCAAGAGGGTATGGTGGCATAGAATCCCCAGGCCCAGAGTCCAGAGGTCTGCCTATTCTAAAGTTCACAGAAAAGGGGTAACTAGCTTTTACCTCAGGTATAAATAGAAATTACGCATCACTTTTACAGTTACCATGATTAAACACTTGTGAATCTAGAGCGAATCAAAGTGAATTAAGATGATTTCAAGCTGCTTTTGCTCCCGTGTTTAGTGGCTGTTAACCAATGATTTGGTGGTAATTATTCATGGTAATCCCTAGGTTGAGCTTGTTGCAAGGTGCCTCTCATGCCTACCTTCTCCATTGTGTTCGTCTTCTAGGTAGGTTCTCTGGTTTTTTCCCTTGTCTTTGCTAGTTTTGGTTTTTGTCCCTTTCTTTCTAGTTTTGTTTTCTCTTGGCCTTTCTGGTTTGCCTTCCTTGTTTTGTGTTTTTTGGTTCACCTCCCATTGGTGGGTTGGCTCTACTAGAGGGACTGTCTTCCCTCTGCGCAGCTGTAGATTAGTGTTCGTAATGTGCATTGTCTTAGGTTAGCTCGTGTAAATATGTGAAGTTGTATAAACTTGTGAAAAGGTGTGTGGGTGCTGTATATTTTTTGTATATGTGTTTTGGCCTTTAGCCCTCTGTATTATTATGTGCATATCCTTTAGCTCTTCTATGCATGTATATTTCATGTATATCCTTTCAATTTTGCGTCGAGCTCACCGTGTTTTGTCTGTGTTTCATCTAAGTTTGTGAACTCACCCCACGGTGGAATACCACCTAGTTGGAGCTCGACTCTCTGTTGGTTTCAACCATGGTGGTTTTCTCTCTCTGCCATCAATCAACCTTTATGGAAAATTCATGTCCCATGTGTGCATTCAAAACTGCCCAAGTGGCTTCTACTTTGCACGTGTTCGGATAGTTAGCGTCGTTGCCACCATAACTTCCCATTTATTACATAGCCATGTGATGCCCATGTGGGCCTGACAACTCACTTTTCAGTTACATCTCCCAACGGTTGGTTTTCCAGACTCTGGGTCCTACTCCCTCGTCCCACCCATATCTTACTTTCATCAAGTATGCTGAAACTCCTGGGCCCAGATTATGGTTAAATTCCTAGGTTGTCATCATATGCATATCTTTCTGGATTTTGATCTAAACTAACTTTTCAGGTGAAATGCGCAATGTAGTGGTAAGTTCTCTGGAATTCAGAGTAGCATTTTTATCTTATAAGTATTTTGACAGTCGCCTTACCTTGTAGGTTTTCAAACATCCCACTTTCACTATGTCAGAGGCTTCCACATCTTCACCACCTGGGAGTCCATAACTCCCCTCTACGGTAGTCACTAGGGCAGTCGTCAGGTCCAAGATTTAGAGGTCCTTGGAAAAGCTTCCCCTCAGCATGAAATATTTGAAAGATAATGTTGTCACAGGATCAGAGATCGAATCCCAGGTTCAGTTGGTCACTAACACCAATGTCAGGATGTGGTTAGAAATGTGGGCCCTAGTTAAGATGATGTTCATTCAACGATAATCCAGAGACCAATTGGCCATCAATGTTGGGACTTCTAGGATTCTAAAGGCTTCTTGCTTCCCATGTTCTGTGCAAGCCTTGGAACTCATCCTCACCCTCGCAACACACTACAACTCCTCTGTCCAGGATGTCATGCTCGTTGCTCTGGTCCTGACCAGTTACCCTACACCCATGGTGTCCTTGGATGCTGCAACTTTTTAGGCAGGTCTAGGGATTCCCCAGTTTGACGAAGTAGCTGTCGTCACTCGATCTGATGCCTTGGCACAATTTTAGCAGCTGGAGGTTATGGCTCGACAATATTTGAATAATAAATGGCTAAAGACCCCAAAGAAAGATTCAAAAAGGATGAAGTTGGAGATCCCCAGGTCTGAATTTAAAGAAAGCATCCAAATGGGGATCATAGCATTATGTAGGATTTTTGGGCAACCCCATGCCCGAGAATTCTCATGGTGGATGTACTACTTCCTACTCGGCATCTCCACCGGTGAGCAATATTTTGATTGGCCCAGACCTCAAAGTTTTATATGACATCCTATGTTCTCTGGGTCTTGGCATAACAACACCCCGTTACAAACAGGCTACTCACATCAGGAGAACTTGGAGTTGGCCTGAGGCAAAAGACTCCTTGGGATTATTTCCCACAAATCCAATGGGAGGCTAGTTTCCTTAGCTTCTACCAGGTTAATGATGCCTTCATCTATTACAATCTTCTCATGCCTACCCGGGACAACAGGTACCATCTCTCTAAGGAGGCCATGGATTTGGTCAAAAGTTATGGCCATTATTATATCCAGTTCCAACAACATACTTACATTCAGGTAACCAGATTCTCCAAGAAACCCTATTTGTTTCCCAAACACTATGGGAACAAAATAATCCTTCTAGAATACTGCGGGCAGATGCTGGAGCTGCACGCCTTGTACACTGTAAAGAAGGTGGTGAATGTTCCTTTCCCAATCACTTGTGGGAATTACACATATAGTTTGGCCATATCTATAGAGGCAGACAATGAACTTAAAAGCTTGGGCCTAATAGAATTCTATTTGGCGTGGAAAAAATTTGATCTGCTAGGCAAGATTGCAATGACACTTCCTTGGGCATCAGAGCCCCACAGATTCCACATAGAGGACTTCTGGGAAGATTTCCAAGATGACTTTGAAGTCTGAAGCTGGCACTTCATCCATATGACAATGAGGATGATGGAGAGGCTGAAGCTTCAAAAATTCCCGGATGACTTTTTAGACACCGGGTCCACGGTGGACCCTCAATACAAAGAGAGGGGAATAGACAAGATGGCCCTCCCTCTAATAAATTGGAATGCTCAGGAGGGGTCAACCATTGAAGATATCACTTGAGACATGGTTGAGCGTAGCCACAAGTATTTCAAGAGGGCATGCCTGATGAGTATGTGCTGAGTTGTCCCGACAATGCTGAGATTGAACCTCGGTGCCGGAACCTCTTCGAAGGGAGAGGACAGAGGAAAATGAATCATGGGGACCCCTTCATGTTCCCCATATACAGTCCCCATAAAAGAATAGATGCAACAAATGCTGGCGGCCTCCCCGCAGATGAAGGAGAAACTGATCACAAAGTTGGCCACCCTGGTCCTCATGACTGGGCCCGTCCGTCCTCCCTCTTCCCCTTCACTGGCCACATTAATGGTTCAAGCAATAGGAAGTAGAGAGAAAGAGGAGTAGGCAGCTCTAATGGATGCAGAGCCTCCTTTGGTGATCAGGCAAAAGAAGAAGCTCAATCCAAAGCCAAGGACAGAGCCAGAACTTGGGATGCCAAACATCCCAAAAATAAAAATTGTTTCTTCCGACTCCCCGGAGCTGAAGAAAGAACTAGAACACATCCCAGAAAATCTTTTCGCCCCATGATGAGTTTGATGATGTGTTTAGGACCGATGAGTTTGGGAACTTGCAGGGGGACATCATACAATCAGCGGAAGAGATAGCCACACAAGAAGAACTCCCACAGCAAGAGCTCGCGCAAGAACAAGAAGCCCAGGCAGAAGAAGAAAAGGGGCAAGACTAGGTGAAAGTGTTTGAAGCCCCAAAAATAAAGATTGAAGAGTTCCTGGGAGGTAGGCAGACCCAAGATGAACAGATGGCATCGGTTGGGGAAACTGGACCCACGGGAACAATTGTGACCCCAACTGTCATGTTCCAGATGCCGCCACCAAGGGTATCATTTGGGGAGGTAATCACAGCAGCCCAAACTCTAAATCTTGGCCCGACGCCTCCCCCACTTCCAGAAGATACACTAGTAGAGGAGGAAATCACAGCAACAAAAGTTGATAAAGAGTAGCAGAAGGATGAAGAAGAAAACCCCAGAGCAACAAATGATGATCTTAATATTGCCAAGGATGCAAACATTGGGGTAGAAGATGCAGGTATGACTAGGGAAGGTATTGCTAGAGAACCAAAAGGTACAGAAAAGGAGCCAGAAGTAGCTCATACTGTTGAAGGGGCACAAAAAGATCCCGAGGAGAAATCACAAGAATAGATTTTGGTGGCAAAGCCACCCCTACCGCCACAGTGGTTGGTGGAATCTTGAAAGAGAAATTCCCTAGCAACACCGAAGGCCCATCTCTCCTTGGCTGAGATGATGGCGCAGGCGCAGAACCTTCCAAAGGCTAAAAAAGCCCGGATGGTCCATACTCTTTGGACTGGGCCGAGTGGAGATACAGTGGCAGTAATCGTGACACCTTCCCCAGATGTGGATGAAGCAATGGTTGAGGCCAGAGATTACAATGTCACAGAGGTGTCACTGGGGAAGAGAGGAAAACAGGGTGAGTTAGACCTATTAAAAGAAATAGCCAAGGCAGTGGAGGTTCGCTATGAGAAAGAGGCCCAGAAATTCAGGGCAGAGAAAGAGAAAGATGCAAACCTTATGGGGCTATTAATGGAGCTGGCCCAGCCTATTAGTGTCATTCCCCTAGGTGCCTCCACATCTGATGCACCACTTCCTTAGGATGACATAGACACACTAAGGGCGATGAAAAGAAAAGCCTAGGCGGTCGATGAATGGGTTACCTTGCAAGTGGGAAACGTCTGACATTTCTTAGTGTCCACACTCGCAGACCTATATGTGGCCTGCCGTGTCTTGCACCAGGTCAAAACTACTATCTTCATCTGGGAGGGAGATATTGAAAACTATGACGCATGGAAGGTCAAATTGGAAGAACTCCTTGGCATCGGGGAGGAGATTATCTCTGAATCCAAAATTTTGGGAGAGGAGTCATTTGATTTTGTAAGGACCCAACACTCCAGACTTGACCTCACATTGGGGGTAATCAAGAAACTAGTAGGAACCTTGCATGATAAGACCAATGTAGTCTGATATTCTTTCAATTTGTACAAGTATTTTATTTTGAAGGTCTCCAGAGCTGATCCATTCAGCACCGACACATGCAATCCAGAGGAATATGTTTTGGGGAAGTTTGATGAATTAATGGAATCGAGATACAATCTCTAGGGGGGATAAACGGAGCAAAGATGATGTGAATAACTTGCATGGTGCTCAGAGGTCATGACATGGCAAAAATGGCCAAAGAATTTAAGGCAAATGTTCCAGACCTGGGTGAGCAGTTTGAGGTGGCCAAGTATTGCAGGGCTAGCCTTAAAGACATTGATGAAGATGAGATCTCCTGTCTCCTCTAGACTTTCAGTGACAACAAAAAAAAATAAAGTCCTTTGGATTCTAGAGAATATCAAACGGGAAATTTAATTTTTGGTATTCATTTATTCTTTGGGGTGTATGCTCCTAGATCCCGGAGTTCTGGATCCAGTGTTATTCATTTTTTCATTCTTTAAGTGACTCATGTCCTAGTTCTCAAGGCTGACCGGTCGCTTTCAAAATAGTAATAAAAGGGTGTCAGAAAATAGGTAACCACAACAAGGCATGTCGGATTGGCAAGAGGTTTCTGACAGATGGTCTTCCCGAGGCATCGCTTCAATGTTACATCTGGCACGTCGGAGATAGGGTGTCACTTTCCCATTTATGAGGCATGTAGTCTCGATGCCCAGGGGATCAGATTTCTTCTCCTCTCCTACCAGCTCTCTTCTTGAGGCTGATTCTTCCACTCCTCCCTTCTTATCTTATTCTTCTGACATGTGAGACCTTCTCCGTCTCGAGCTCTTTTGTAGTGTGGTGCAGGTAGTACCGACCACTGGGAAATAGTATTATATTGTAAAGTGTAAAATAATTTAGGTTAAGTTTTAGGTCAAATGATGTGTATAAATGATAAGTCTGGCCTCATTCCAAGGGTCGACAAAATTGATGATTTTGCAGTCCATAGTCAATAGCAATTTGGTTTTCTTAGTTCTTAGTTGCAGACCTCAATGCTCCATAGTTTCTAAGCTTTCAGTAGTTAAATGCTCCCTTGGAGCCATCATTGTACCACGCACTAGTGCTTGCTAGAAGAGATGTTAATGAAGTAGGAAGAGTTCTATGAATGAAGTTGTTGGCATTCTGACCTCTAGTTAATGGTATTTTATGCTTTGTGTTCTTTATGTCCTTTTCTCTAATGCTTTAAGTAGATTAATGACCTCCTTTTCCTCTGCTACTGATCTGATATGAGCTGATGGTTCTATATTTCTTCAGTATTTAGTGTAGTGTGTTAGAGCATTGTTGATGTTTTGACTGTTCAGTATAACTATAGATAGATGAAATACTTCTAACTCTGTAGTATATTTTAAATTTTATTGGTTAAGTGGTTGCGCGCTTGTAGGAAACCCCCACTCACTTGAATCCTTGGAGAAGATGAGTTGAGATAACCAGCTATCCCCCTCAAACAAAATAATCACATTTCCCAACTGAGCCCTGCACCGTTGAGACCTGACTCTCACATGCTTAGAGGCCTGAGGAATCTCATTTCCCTAGATAAACTTTACAGGTGAAGTTGGCTGGTATCCTGGTACCCAGTGACAACTTACCTCTATTGGCAGACCCAGTCACAAAGTCTCGTCAACAGAAACTGGCACTAGAAGGAGGGCATGAACTCGTCCCCCTCTGAGGATTTAGATTTTAATCCACCCAAGGGTTCCCCAAGCCATAGTTTTAGGAGCCACACCTTCAGTGGGATTAGATCATTTTCACCAGCAAGATTTGAAAGAATCCTTAGATCAGCTCCCAATCCCGGATGGTTTGTTGAACTTGAGCCTCTCACTTGGAAGAAACGAACCCTAAAAGTCAAGTCAGCCACCATTATCTGGGGATATAGCATACCATAGAATACCCAAGTCCCCCAGATGATCTTGGGAACTAGTGCTCAACCTAGTCAAAATCCAACTCCCCCAATGGCTGCGTATTTTGGAAATACCGGGTCCCCAATGGGAACTTTTCTGGGTGCAGCCAACGATTCACCTTCGCACCCAGAAAAGATTTATCCCCGATATGAGAACTTAGGCTCACAAACTATAGAAGAACATCTACAGGCATACAAAGATGCCATGAACTGACATCGGATCCAACATCAAGACGTTGTGATCTAGATGTTCCCTCTATCCCTGAGACAGAACAAACTAAACTGGTACCTTAACCTTCTTGCCAACTCCATCAACAGCTGGTAGGACATGGAGGACGCCTTCCTAGCCACCTTCTATGTACACATGGACCTAGCATGGTCCCACAACTAGTTCATTTCTATCAGGAAGGAACCAAACAAACCCCTTGCAACATTTAACCACCGGTTCTAACGCGCCTTGAAGCGGTGTACGGGTCCCTTCATCCCATTCGCGGAGGTGACTATCCAGACCTATCTCAACGCAATGGACCCCTTCGTTGCCACTCTCCTCTAGAGAACAACTACCCTGGGCGACCGAGATACTTTGGAAAAGGTCTACAACCTATCCTTGGAGCTATCCCATTGCCTTAACAAATCCCTGGGTGGGATTGGGTAGAGCATGCCATTTAACATGATACCCGACGAAACTTCTTACGCTGGGGGATATAACCCCAATCAGGCAATGGGCACCCCTGCGATGGCCATGAATCCCCCACACCATCAAGAATTGACTCTCACGTGCTTAGAGGCCTAGGGAATTTCATTTCCCTAGATAACCTTTACAGGCAAAGTTGGCCAGTACCCCGGTACCCGGTGACAACTTACCTCTGTTGGTAGACCCGGTCACAAAGTCCTATCAACACATCTCTAAATGGAATACTTGAAGAAGAGGTATACATTGAGCAACCCAAAGTGTTTGTCAATCCAGATAAGAAAAACATAGAATGTAGACTTCACAAAGCCTTGTATGGATTGAAACAAGCTCCTAGAGCCTGGTATGAATGACTTCATTCCTATCTAATAATTATTGGATTTGTAAGGACTAGTGAAAATAGTAATCTTTATTTGAAGGAAGATACTGATGCTAACACTTTGATTGCTAAAATATTTGTTGATGACATCATATTTGGAGGAAATGATATGCTATGCAAATCATTTGCTAATGAGATGAGAAAAGAGTTTGAGATGTCTAAGTTTGGAGAGATCAAGTTCTTTCTTGGTCTATAGATCATTTAACAAAGTGAAGGTATTTTTATTACACAATCCAAATACATCAAAGAGGTCCTGAAAATATTCAAGATTTAAGATTCCAAACTAGTTGGAACACCGATGGCTACTGGATGTAAGTTAACAAAGGAGGACAAGACAACAGAGATAAATCAGACTTTGTACAGATCAATTATTAGAAAACTCATGTATGTTGTACACACTAGACCAGATATTGCACATGCAGTAGGAATTTTTGCTAGATTTTATGCTAACCCCAAGGAATCACATATGATTGCTGTGAAAAGAATTCTAAGATATCTAAAGAACACTAAGGAATTTGGATTATGGTATAGAAGAGAAGGAAGATTTTAACTTAAGGTGTTTACCGACGCTGATTAAGCTGGAAATCTTGATGACCGGAAGAGAACAACTGGAGGTGCATTCTTTATGGGTGACAGAATTGTCACATGGATTCGCAAAAAGAAAGGATACATCTCTCAGTCAACTGCAGAAGTAGAGTATGTTGCTGCTGCTGCAAATTGCACAAATATTGCATGGATCAAATAGTTGCTGGAAGGTATGCATATGAAGATCTTAGATCCAGTTATTATTTACTGTGATAACACTAGTGCAATAAAAATTTCCAAGAATCCAGTCATGCATGCCAAGACTAAACACATTGCAATCAAGTAGCATTATTTGAGAGAACAAGTTCAAGAAAAAGAGGTGATACTTGAGTATGTGCAATCAAAAGAACAATTAGCTGATATCTTCACCAAGCCACTGCCCAAGGATACATTTGAGTACTTGAGAAAGAGACTAGGGGTCAAACCCTTGTCTACCAGTCAGTAATATTACTGAAGGCTGCATCAGCCTACATATTATCAGAATATCACACATGTTGATGCAAGCAAAGAGAAGAACTTCAAAGCTACATCTATATATAGACAAGTATATATTAGAATTGAGCACAAGAGCATATTGTTGTATTGTTGATGGATAAGGGAAATTCAAGGAATATATTATGGATAAGAGGAAAATGATTATTTGACATGAATGCCAGATATTTGTAAAACTTTTGTTTGGTATTATTGTTAAAGGGAGAGAAATTATCCATATTATCACATTCTTCTTAGAAAAGGGAGAGAGATTATCCATTATCAGATTACTCCAATAGGGAGAGATCATATCCTAAGGGAGAGACAGTTGTATGAAATATTACACAAAGGGAAAGTTGCTAACAAGAGAAAAAGAAATCACAAAAGAGAATACAGTCAAAGGAGAGAAATTGACACAAGGAGAGGACTCAACACATCAGAAGACATAGAGCTGCAAGAATAAAATCTAAGCTAAAAAAAATATTACCGGAGATCAGACATTTATCGATTATCAAACAAAAAGATTGGTAGTTTGATGAATCTCAACTATTGTATTAGAAATAGTATAGTGTGATAATATAGTATGTTGCTATCAACGCCAAAGGGAGAGATTGATGACATGTAACTGATTGAATGTTTGATAATTTTAAGTTGAAGATAATGCAAGACATTAAATTAGTTAATGGTTTGTATTATCATTGATGTCAACTTGATATCATCTGTACAGTCATGTAAATAATGCCAAAGAATTCAAAGAATCAATGGAACAAAGGTTGTGCTTTCAACAATGCATAAAATTCAAGTATTCACTAAGTGACAGATAACACCGATGGAGTGCACACCATCGGTAAAGGAGAAGAAGAAAAGTCACAGTGATACCTGATGAGCAGAAGTCAGTGTTTCCCAAGGAAGTGAAACCACAGGATGCATGACAAGCTAAAAAAAAAGTTGCCTGACAAGTAAAAATCCAATGATGCCCGATGGATGGAGATCCTGAAGCTAACTGGAGTCACCTCGAGGGAACTATCAGTTGTGATCGAAGACTAACTGCAAAGTTGATCGACGGAATAGAGAGTTCAGAAAATGACAAAATATCTGGCTAGAAAGAGCTAAAAATAGACTTAACTGGTTATTTTCTTTGTTTTATTTGACCAGAGTTAAGTGATTGATTTAAATAAGATTTGTACAGTTGGCAAGAAGATAACTACAAGATAAATCAGGAGTTATGCTTTAAATCAAATTGGCTGGATTTTTTTTCACACCAAGAATCAAGAATCAAGAAATAGTAAATATCATGTCTATATAAGAGACAAGCTTAATTCATTTACGAATGGGATTAAGGGGACTGAATAGAAAGAGGATGCTGAAGAGAAATTGATGAAGAATAAATTCATACAGTCCTGATCAATAAAGTTGAAAGAGAGCTAAAGAATTATGTAGACACCTACGAACAATGAAGCACAACATCACAGAGCAGAAAGTGTGGAGCACAAAGAATTGAATTGATACAATGATTAGAGAGGTAATGTACTTAAATAGATCTAAAAATCTGCAATTCAAATTTGCATTAGAAATAGGTCATAGTGTTTTAGCTTAACCATTGAAGCATCAAGTATCTTAACAGAGTAGGACTTAACAGTCTTCTATATATTGAGGTACATCCCAAGGAGTGCCAAAAAGGTTGATTCATGAAAGTAGCATTGGATTTGCCCGATACCTATTGACAGTCTAAGAAGGAGGTTGATTTAAGGATGGTAGCAATAGATTCCCGCTACTAAGTGACAACCTCTATGTATAAAATCCTCTAACAAGGTCACACTTACCAGTGTGTTTGTAACCTTAACAGGGTTGGCTCCTAACAGGGCTCACTTCAGAAGAGTGAAAATTTTGGGTACCGGTCCCAGTGGTTTTTCTCTTAATAGGGTTTCCATGTTAAAAATTCATGTGTTATGTGTGTATGATTTATTTCTTTATTGTTTTGTATCTGACATAGTTAACACTGGGTTGATCAGTATACTCTGCTTATTTACTGAGTTTCGATAAATAGTTATACTGCTTATCGGTAATCAAGGAGAATAAGGACAGAGAAGGAAAACTGACAGACAGTTAATCATTATAAGTATTTCATGGCATGCATCTTGTAGGGACATAATAATATGAGGTTTATTTGATTGGTGGTTAAATGTTTGAAGGATAAAATTTTGAGGCCACTAATTCACCCCCCCTCCCTCTCAGTTATTACTAACATTTCTCCATAGTGAAATGTTATAATTGCCATCAATTTGGGTACCCTTCCTATAGATTCCCTAAGAAGACTTCTTCATCTAAAGGAGGGGAAAGGAGAGTGAGCTATGTTCAAGAGGAAACAACAAGTGTGAAATCAGCAGAGGTGAGTTTAGACTCAGAGGTTGGGGAGAACCTTATGATAAGAAGAATCTTGATCAAAGAACCTGTGAAAGAGGATTCAAGCCAATGAAAATCCTTGTTTAGGATTAATTTCAAGATTTTGGGCAAATTATGTAAGGTTGCTGTGGATTCAGGATCCACAAATAACATAATATCAGAGGAGGCAATGAGTAAATTGAAACTGCAAATAATTCCACATACTAACCCCTATAGATTTACTTGGCTCAACAAAGGGAAACATGTTTTAGTGAATGAGCTAGCGTGGGTGGAATTTACCATAGGGGGTTACAAAGATAAAATATTGTGTGATTTTTTACCAATGGATGCATGCGACCTACTATTGGGTAGGCCATGAAATTATTATAGAAAGGAAGTTCATCATGGAGAAAGAAACTCATATAATTTTCAAAAAGATGGAGTCCGTTAAAAAATTCAGTCCATAGGAGAAGGTGGAGAAGGTAAGTCTATTGGTCCTAATGTATTTTTAGTAGGAGAAAAAGAGTTCTTGAATACGTTGAAGGAGGGTGATGGAGTTGGGTTTTATTTGGTGTTGAAACCTAGAGAAAAGAAGAGAGAAAAGGAATTAGGAGTCCCTGCAGAGGTTCAAGATTTGCTAGATAAGTTTAAGGATATAGTGAGTGATGGAACACCTGCCACGTTACCACCACCAAGGGCTATAAGTCATCAAATAGAATTCATACATGGGGATTCCTTGCCAAATAAAGAATAATATATGATGAAACCTCAAAAAAATGAGGAAGTGTCCAAACAAATCCAAGAGCTCCTAGGTAGTGGGTTAATTAGGAAGAACATTTGTCCTTGTGCAGTTCTTATAGTCTTGGCACCCAAGAAAGTAGGAACATGGAGGCTATGTACTAAGTCTAGATAAATCAATAGGATCACTATTATATATAGGTTCCCCATTCCTATAATTGAAGATCTCATGGACTATTTAGGGGGTGCACAGTACTTCACCAAGATAGACCTTAAAGTAGATATCACCAAATCAAAATTTAGGAGGGGGACAAGTGGAAGATAGCATTCAAAACCATAGAGGGCCTATATGAGTGGCTTGTTATGTCATTCATACTCTCCAATTCTCCTAAAAAATTCATGATACTCATGAATGAAGTCTTAATAGATTCCATTGGTAAATATGTAGTTGTTTACTCAGATGATATCTTAATTTTTAGTAAAACAAAAAAAGATAATCTTACGCATTTAGAAATTGTACGAAATAAGTTGCATGAAGAAAAACTAACCATAAATTTGGAGAAATGTGAGTTTATGAAACTGGAGCTTGTTTGTCTAGGATTTGTGGTCTCAAAAGGTAACTTGAATATGAACCTCTCAAAGGTTGAAGAAATACTCAGTTGGCCCACTCCAAAGATATCTAGTGAGGTGCAAATATTTCATGGATTAGCTCAGTTCTATAGGAATTTCGTAAGGAACTTCAGAGAAATATGTGCTCCTATACTTGATACAATCAAAGGGGGTGTAAAGAAAAAGTTCCAATGGATAGAATAAGAATATGTAGGATTTGAAATCCTAAAGAAAAAGGTGGCCACACAACCTGTGTTAGTACTACCTAGGTTTGACAAACCCTTCATCATAGAGTGTCATGCAAGCAATATTGTAGTAGGGGCAGTCTTGAACAAAGAAGGAAAGCTAGTAGCATTTTTTAGTGAAAATCTCAATGAAGCTGAGAAAAGGTAAACATCCTATGAATTAGATTTGTATTCTCTAGTTCAAGCACTAATAAAATGGAGGCATTACCTATTTCCAAAGGAATTTGTTGTCTCTACTGATAATCAAGCACTTAGTTTCCTTAACTCTCAAGATAAATTAAGTCATACACATATCAAATGGGTTGAGTATTTATAGTAATATACATTCACTATTAAGCATAAGAAGGGTCAATGCAATAATTTTTCCAATAATTAAAGTAGAATGTTGTTTACAGTCAAATAAGTTTAGTTAAAGAGCATTGGGATTGATATTGTTAGGGAGCTCTATAAATAAGATGAAAATATTTCTGCAGCCTACAGGGCATGTCAAGAGTTTGAGAATCACTTCCATAGTGACTATGTTGATTATACATTTTAAGATGGGATACTGTTTAAAGGAGGTCAACTTTGTGTACCAAGGGGGTCAAGGAGAGAAAAATTGATCCAAGAAAAGCATAATGATAGTTTGAGTGGACATTTTGGGTTGAACAAAATATTGGAATTGGTACAAAGATTCTACTGTTGGCCAAAGATGCATAGGGATATACAAAGGTATGTGGAATACTGCACTATATGTCAAAAAACCAAATTAAATTCTTCAAATTCTAGACTCTATAAGCCTTTACCAATTCCAATAGGCCACGAGAGTGTGTAAGTATGGATTTTGTGGTTGGGCTACCCAAGACAAAGAATGGTTTTGATAGAATCTATGTTGTGGTAGATACATTTAGCAAAATGTCTCATTTTATTATTTACAAGGTGACCCATGATGCTAGTCAAGTATCCAACTTTTTCTTTAAAGACGTGATTAGGATTCATGTTTTACTAACCAACATAGTGTCTGACAGTGACTCAAAGTTCATTGGTCATTTCTGGAAAACCTTGTGGAAAAGGTTAGTTCTCAACTTGTCATTTTGGTCTTCCTACCATCCCCAAACCGATGGGAAGATAGAATTTTTCAATAGGACAATTGGAAACCCTTTAAGGTGTTTAACCAAAGAGTATGGTCAAGCTTGGGATCAAGTCATCCGCTAAGAAAATTTTTCTTACAATAATACTGTGAACAAGACAACATGGAAGAGTCCTTTTGAAATAGTGTATGGTCTACATCCCAGAGGTAAAATGGAGCTTAGAGACCTTGGAAGTATGGAAATGAGAAGTGGATATGCTGATTATTTTGCACAATCCATGAAGGAGACACATGAGAAAGTGAAAGTCTCTACAATAGAATACCAAGAAGATAAATGATAGAGTTGATGAAAAGAAGAGAGACACACAGTTTGCAATAGGGGACTTGGTAATGGTGCATTTGAACAAATCAAGAATTCAACAAGGAGTATCTAACAAGCTACATATGAGAAGAATTGGTCCATGCAAAATATTGGCCAAATATGGAAGTAATGCCTACAAGGTAAACTTACCAGAAGACATTGCTCTATCTCCTATTTTTAATGTGGTGGATCTTGTGCCTTAAAAGGATCCCAGTCCATAGGAAGGTAAAGGTGATTATTATGTTGCATAGGTAGTCACTGATTTGATATTGCCTCCCCACACTGAACAACAAGCACAACAGGTACTAGATTCAAGAGTTGCAAAGAAAACTAGACATAAAATTTACATGGAACATTTGATCAAGTGGAAGAATATGTCTGAAGCTGAAGCCACTTGGGTACCTGAAAGTGATTTCAAAAACATGGGAATTGATCTAGCCCTCTTTTCACCTGATGTGACTTGATATCTTTTCTACTAGGGGAGAATGCTGCAGGAGCACCTAAGGGTTATATGTTTCCAACCCTAAAATTTTGATGTGAGAGATGCAGTCGGGGTCATGGTGTGAATAAGGACTATTCAAGAGTCCAATACGTGGGTTTGGTGAGGTTTTTTTTTGTCAATTTAGCCAAGATGTGTCAAGTTGATCTAAACATTGCAATGTAGGCCAAAATTGGAATAGTGTGGAAAATCGCACCAAGAGTGCATAAATTGTCTTGTTTTGGTTGTAGACATGTCTAGGGAATTATGAAAAAAAGAACTTTCTATTTTATGTTGAGTTTACATGAAATATGGGGAACCGTCGGGGGTGTACTTACTAATTTTGTTGGCGTAGCTTCTTATACATTTTTTTATAATAATTAGCAACTACATATTTTGCATGTGTTGTCAATTGGAAAGGTAACTATTTGAATGTACGTTGATATTGACATCTTGCATGTGGTATCTTCATGCTTAGGCATGGATTTTGGAAACTTGATATTTAATTCATTATAAGATTTATAATAACAAGTGTCTTGTAGATTATGTTTGAGAGAGGATTGATTCACATAGGGTTTATGCTGCTGAATTTATTCTAGAAATAAAATAATATGTAAGTCTCTACATATAGGCTTAGAACATCAAAATGTATTGTAACCGTGTTTCTAAAAAATACATTGGCATTTTGTTTTTGGATTGTGGGGATTTTTAACCCAAAATTATTTTCCCCACACATTTTTTTCATATTTTTTCATGTTATATGATTTTGATACTTTGTATTTATATACCATAATGGTGGAGCTAAAAATTGCCTGATTAATACATATTTATAAATTGCAACCGTTTTCCTTTATGGAATTTAGTCATGGGAAATTAAGTATGTTTGATTTATCTTTTTTTGGTATAGTAGTATGTACTTGTATTGTTGTTGGAGTTTGTTTTAAAGAAACTTTGGATACTGGTGTGCATACTTGATGGCTTTTATGATGCCCCATATTTTTGTTCAATGTGAGACTTCATAAACAAATATGAAATGTTTCGTAGATAGGAATCCCAATCAAGAAGATTATTAGATACTTGCTATAATTAATAACTAGAAGTTATCAATGAACCAAAACTAGAAGATCTAGATTATCTTTCTTAACAAGAATGATCATAGTCTCAACCAATGAATGTACACCACTTTACTTTGTAGGTGGAGAAGGAGAAACTTGATATTATGAAGTGGTATCATATGATGGAACAAATGCACTCTAAAGAAAGAGTTAAATTACATAATGTGATACATTAGGACACCACCCATGCACATATTGATTGCTCCAACAATATTTACATCTAAAATTCTTATACATAATTCACTACTCAAGCTTTCTAAAATATTACAAAACATAAACCCGTAGTTTATACAATGTTGAAAATAAAGGGTTTCAATCAAAGAAATACCTCCCCAGCTATCAAAATGTCAAATCAATCCACCAAGATACAAATATGCAAAAAAATAAATAACAAATACGTAGGATGGAATCTAGAAAAAGTACATGAATGGATATGAAGGACTCCTCAATGTCTTTCCTATATCACAAGTATCATAATAATTGGATATTGTGGGAAAAAATTAAAATCTTGAGAGACAAAAATGAAGATATGACCTCAAAAAACTATTATTATGGTCAAATATTTTTTTTTGAAAGCAATCTACACCACTAGAAAGTATATAGAACTATCTTTTTGATAATATATATATTTTTAAATTATTGACTTTGTATACCCAAGTTATTGAAAAAAGAAACCCCCTATTTTAGGTACATAGGGTTCCCAAATTAGCACTATTTAACAATCAAATCTCTGTCACCATTGTGATCACTATCACATAGAGAAAAAATAAAATGTCATCAAAGGGAGACACAATGGTGACAATACCAATAGTTCAATTAGGTGGCATTGTCCCTATCATTGGGTGAAAGTGCTCTCCATGTAGCACTTGGGTCACATATGTGACCATAGAATTTTCTAAAAGTGCTTGGTTCTAATAACAATGACCATAAAAATGATTTTTCTTATTAAATTTAATTATTTTTAAATAGGGTTTGTACCATTATTTAAGAAGTATCATCCATATTTTGACTAACTTGATAGTATGCTTACACTAGAAAAAATATGACGTAGGAGGAGAGTACAAAAAATATGCCAAAAATGATGTAGGCGATAAGCTTGATGATGTAGGAGAGTGAAATGTTCCATAAAACTACTAATGGGATTCTTTTGGAGATGACCTCTCTATGTACTATGAACCATAATACTAAGTACAGATTTGTATGGATCGATACAACCAAGAACATATCTTTATGGATGAATACAACCAAAGAACTCTTAGGCCCCACAAAAATAAATCAATTTATTTTTGAGATTTGATATATAGGCTTTTGGGCCTTCTAGATGTGATGAAAATGTCAAATTTGGCCCAAAGTGCTTACAAAATTTAGTTATCCTCAGGAACAGACAACTTCAAACCCTTTATGATCGTATAAAATATAATGAAATTTGATGAACAAAAGGGGAACCTAACTTTACTTGAAACCTTAGATTAAAGTGTAAGGTTCTTGAGATTATAATGTGCAACCCAATAAAGTATTTAAGGCTAATGATCTCCCTTAGTTCTAGGAAGAAATATGCAACACTAGAGCTTTGATACCATGTATAAAGTCATTGTGACTCCTAAACTCCCCCAAAATTAGTTTCTAGACCAAACTAACTTCTATAAGAGAGAAAATAGAAAGAATGACATGATTCATAACGCAAGATAGATTGATTGAATATATAAAATACAATGATATGACTTTTTTTATAAAGATAAGGTGAGAGGTTTTACTAGACAAGATGTTTACACATGAAACTTAAATCAATTTCTACTTTACCATTAAGCCATCTTGGGATGCTTATTTAATTTTTTTAATTTTATTGGTTTATGATTAGAATATAGGACTATTGTAAACCATAACCTCTAAGCTAATGTTAGGAATATATCCTTATATCCATGGAAAGATATTAAGGAATTCATGTATGAAGTGAAAATGTGAACTTTACTCTTCCAGATAAAGACATTCACTGATATTAATATCCTTTTAAAGGTTACGATGATATATGGAGACATCAATAGTATGAAAATATAAGAGGATACAATTAACCCTTGCATTAGAAATGGTAAAAGTTTGGTGTGCATATTTTAAGAGTAATATTTAGGTCATTCATTAACATTATATATTCACCAAAAATTGTGTGTGATTTAAGATAATAAGGGAATCCATGATCATGATGATATAGAGGGATATCAAAATAAAAATTTAGAAAACAATTCAGTAGAAGAAATATAAAAAGGAGTAGCTAAATAAGATTATTCAACAATTAAGTCTAGATGGTATAGAGAAAGAAAAGGAGTGGATGAATTAAATTTTATACTTAGCAAACACTAGCTAGATTTGATTAATACATGCGGGTATATACACGAAGATGGGGGACCCAAAAGATGCCAAAATTTTTTTTGGTCCCCCAAAATCGATAGGGCATACGCCCTATAGGGCACACATGCTATAGATATCTTAAGTATAAGTTACATAATATTCCTTTCTTATACTTAAGTTACATTTTATGTATATACTTCTAGGATTTTTGAGAGTGGTTTCAACATCATAGGAGTAAAGATAAAGATTCTGGATTTTGAGGATTTTTAGGAAATTTCAGAAGTAGCCAAATTTCAAGAATAAGCACATTCTCTTGAACATGATTCTCAGTGGACTATTGATTATAATCTTAAGGCCTTGACTTGATTAAAGTCACTCTTTAGGGATCTTAGTGGTTGTAATGTATCATATTGGGTCCAAAGTGGTCCTAGGTCCCCTTAAGACCCATTATGACCCCTTAGGACACATTAGGGCCTCTTAAGACCCCTTAGAACACAATAATCATCATAGGACACACTAATGGGCTCTAATGTGTACTAGTGTCTCATAAGGGGTTTTAATGGGTTCTAAGTGGTCCTAGGAACCCTTAGGACCCATTAAAACCCCTTAAGACCCATTATGACACATTAGGACTCATTAGGACCCCTTAGAACACATTAATAGTCATAGGAGAGAGAGAGAGAGAGAGAGAGAGATAATCATCATATGACACTCTTTAGAGTTCTAAGTAGTTCTAATATATCATAAGGGGTCATATTGGGTCCTAAGTGGTCTTACAATCCTTTAGGAACCATTACAACCCCTTAGGACACATTAGGACCCATTAGTCTCTCTTATGACACATTAGGACCTCTTAGGACCCCTTCAAATTCACTAATCATTGTAGGAAACACTAATGGGCTCTAATGTATTCTAATGTGTCCTAATGTTTCTTAAGGGGTTCTAATGGGTTATAAGTGATCCTAGGAACCCTTAAGACTGATTATGATCCCTTAGGACCCATTAAAACCCATTATAGCACATTAGGACCCATAATAACCTGTTAGAACACACTAATAGTCATAGGACTCTTTAGAGAGAGAGAAGGCGAGGAGCCATTACAACCCCTTAACATGCCTCTCTCTACATCTTAAGGGTCATAAGGATTTTCAAGGGGTCCTAGGATATATTAATGTGTCCTAATCCTATTAATTTGTCCTAAGACCCCTTAACATACACTAATGAATGATAAGGGGTCTTAAGGGGTCCTAAGACACAATAATGTGTCCTAGGACCCCTTATGACCCCTTGCAACCCTTTAAGACTCCTAAGATGCATGGTAAGGGGTCCTAGGACAAATTAATGTGTCATAGCACTCCTTATGACCCCTTAGGACCCATCTCTCTACATCTTAGGGTTAGTAGGATTGTTTAGGGGTATTAGGACACATTAATGTTTCCTATGACCCCTTAAACCCCTTACAACCCCCTAGGACCCCCCCTTACCACACACTAATGAATGGTAATGGGTCCTAAGGGGTCTTAAGGGGTCCTAATACAAATTAATGTGTCCTAGGACCCTTCATAACCCCTTACAAACTTTTAAGACACCTAAGATATATGATAGGGGATCCTAAGAGGTCATAAGGGATCCTAGGACACATTAATGTTTATGACCCCTTAGGACCCTCGAGGACCCCTCTCTCTAAATTTTAGGGATTGTAAGGGTTTTTAATGTGTTGCAGGACTTCTTAGACCTCTTACAACCCCTTAGAAAACCTTACCATACACTAATGAATGGTAAGGGGTTCTAAAGGGTTGTTAGTGGCCTTAAGGGGTTCTAGAACACATTACTATGTTGTAGGATCCCTTACAACCCCTTACAATAAGATAATGAATTTTAAGAGGTCCTAAGGGTTGCTCATTGGTCTTAAGTGGTCCTAGGAAACAATACTATGTTGTAGGACCCTTTAAGATCCCTTAGGACCCCTTATCATACACTAATGTATGACAAGGGGTCTTAAGGGGTCGTAAGGGGTCTTAAGGGGTCCTATGACACATTAATTTGTTCTAGAACCCCTTATGACCCCTTATGACCCTTTATCACACCTAATATTTAGGGAAATAGGTTATAAAGGGTCGTGGGACCCCTCATGACCCCTTAGTACCCTTTAGGAATCCTCTCTCTACATCTTAGGTGTCATAAGGGTTTTTAACTTGACATAGAACACATCAATGTGTCTTAGGACCTCTTAAGACCCCTTAGGACCCCTTACCATACACTAATGTATGGTAAGATATCGTAAGATGTCTTAAGGTGTTCTAGGACACATTAAGGTGTTCTAGGACATATTAATGTGTCCTAGAGCTCCTTATGACCCCTTAGGACATAAGATCCCTAATATGTATGATAAGGCATTGTAAGTTGTCCTAAGGGGTCATAATGACTTGTAGGACATATTAATGTTTCCTAGGACCACTTATCACTCCTTACAACCCACGAAGACCCCTCTCTCTACACCTTATGGGTTGTACATGTTGTTAAGGGGTCCTAAGACACATTAATGTGCCCTATGACTCCTTATACCCCTTATCACCCCTTAGGACCCCTTCCCATACACTAATGAATGGTAAGGGGTCCTAAGGTTTCCTAAGGGTCAAAAGGGGTCCTAATACACATTAAGGTGTCCTAGGACCCCTTATGAACATTTAGGACCCTTGAATACCCCTCTCTCTACATCTTAAGGGTCATAATGGTTGCTAAGGTTTCTTATGACACATTAATTTGTCGTAGGACCCCTTAGACAACTTAAAATCCCTTAAGAAGGTCTATTTGTATGAGAGAGAGAGAGAGAGAAAGAGAGAGAGAGAGAGAGAGAGAGAGAGAGAGAGAGAGAGAGAGAGAGAGAGAGAGAGAGAGATANGAGAGAGAGAGAGAGAGAGAGAGAGAGAGAGAGAGAGAGAGAGAGAGAGAGAGAGAGAGAGAGAGAGAGAGAGAGAGAGAGATTAATGCCAACAAAACTATGTATAAACATTCATAAGGTACAAAATATAACTTTCCACATGCATTAACACAATGTTACAAAAGTTGTTCATAAATCTAGGGAACCCTCATGTGCCTAAAATTTGGCCAAGTCTAATTTTTTTAAAAATCCCCAAAATCTAAAATCTGCATCTTAACTCCTATGAAGCTGAAACTTATCTCAAACATCCTGAAAGGTATTTATACAAATATAACTTAAAGTATAAGAAATTAAAGGTATTGTTATTGTTTTATTTTTGTTTCTTATCTTTAGTAACTCTCTCTCTCTCTCTCTCTCTCTCTCTCTCTCTCTCTCTCATTTTGCTATTTTTTTTGTCTAATATAGGGCGCACGCCCTATAGTGAGTATAGGGCATGCACCCTATAGGACATATGCCCTTTTAATGACATTGAATTTTACCAATCCTAAGGCTTGGATTTTACTTGGAGTTCCAAACCAAAGGCTTGGAGGATTCAAACAGGTCTGAGACGTGTTTTCCAGCAAACCTACAAAAAAATAACATTTTTTCTTGTGTGCTCCCCGTTAGGTTTGCACGTGGTTCAATAACGATAAAATCAGATGACATGATATTGTAGATCTCTTTGATAGCTACCTAACCATGTAATTTATTTTGAATTCTCATCATGAACTAAGCATTTCATCTCTAATTTCGTTTCTAAGTATGTCCAATTTTTGTCAAAAACCAACGTATATTCATTTGGGCTTAGATTTTGGCCCGTTCATCAAATTTTGAAAAAAATTACATTTTCATAAACTAGACTCCATTATACACACTTTTAAAAAAATAAGTTTTTATTTTCAATTAGTTTTCAATGATTTCTAGGGGGAGCACACCGAAATTTCATGTTTTCAGGATGTGTCCACTTCGGAAAATGACAAAAAATCACACCTTCATCAAAAAATTAGTAGAAAAATCCGGGATAAACTAGGTGGTGTTACCTAATTTCTCACTGGAGCGATTAATTTTTTTATTTTTAAAAGTTAACATTTTAGGGGGAGCACACCAGATGCTATGTTATGTTTTTTCATAAAAAATAGGACCACTTTTTGTGCTCCCCCTTTTTGAGGGCCTTAATCTCTACCATTTCTAAAATAAATTAGTAGTTTAGAAACTAGATTGAGAGTAGAACAACTCTGGTTTTTGTCACATTTTAAAATCTTGAGTGTAACTATTCTCAATTTCTCGTTGAAGTTTAGAGTTTTCTGATTTAAGAAAAAAGTGGCATCTTATACCCCCTTTTTGGTCCCCCATCTTTGTGCACTTACCCATGCACAATAGCCATGATTTGTTTACTATACATGTGTTGGTAAGAGACACTTCATGGATGCTTTGGTGTTTCCATTTATGGAAACTAAAATCATGTTACCCATCCACATTGCAGTAGGAAGGTCCGCAGTCAGTCAACATGAAGCTTTGTCTAAGTCTTGTAATGAAGAACATGGTTTTTTAGCAGTATAATGTATTTTACCTAGTTAACTCTTCTAGGTTTACATATTTAGTTGCAGAAATAAGGGAAGAATTTTGGATGTTTGGAGATTCTTATATTAGGTTTTGGAGGTCTTATGTTACATGGTGTGGAAGTTACATGGATCGGTGTATCGATATTACATTTACCAGTCAAGATAGCCGACTTGTTTGGTAAATATATTTTGCGTACGTGATAAATCATTTTTGGTGATAAATTTCATGTTCTAGTGATGGAGCTAACATGTGTAGAGGCATGTGTATGATTTTTTTGGTCCAAACTCATATTTGACTTTGGATTTGGCTGACTTGGTCAACATGGTACACATTTTCCTAGAACATTTCTGATGCGCATGGGTAGTTAATTTATTTGGTTGTGGACCTACAAGATCATTTTTTTAGGATTTGAAATTGAATTTGATGCATGTGAAAAGTGTAAGAAATTTTTTTGTGAAGGAACTTGTGTAGAGAATTGAGATGTAAATTATGATTAGAAAAGAGTAGTGATAAAGGGAAGTCAAAGATAAAGTGTATCAGATCAGAGTTTTGTGATTATGTAGAACTGTAACTAGGAATTAGTAGATGCTATTTCAGTAGTTCAAAGTTTCTTGTGATCATTTTAGTGATCTTGTAAGGTATTGAGCCTTCCACATGGTTGTATCCCTTATATTTGAACAGTGAGCTCTAGAAACTGAGCCTTAATGCATGTGCATTCTCCTTGATTGTAAGACAATATTTCTACCGAGTATTATCTTGTGGGTACCATCCCCACCATTTTTCTCCCCTAAAAAGGTTTCCACGATAAAAATATTCTTTTATGGTGTTATGGTTATTTTACTTATGTTCATGCTTATTATTTTTCATTCTATGTGCTAAGGGGTTTATGGATGAGTTCAATAGGGTTAGAATTTGTCAAAAAATGATTCATCCCCCCTCTCAGCATTCCATCATTCCTATAATTGATATTAGATCCCAGTCCCTTGGAGGAATCCTAACAACTTGAGGGTGATCTAGGAAGGAAGAATACATTTAGGTTTACAAGAACAACTAATAGTTGCATTGGTGGATCTTGATCAATCTAAAGGTGAAAGTATGGTGCTATAGGAGAACCTAAGAGAAGCTAAACATTTCATCAAGTCATTGAAAGCACATTTGAGGAAAGATAATATGAAGAGAAGGGAGCTTTGTGAATAATTACAACAAAAGGATAATGAGATCTTGAATGATGAGGAGTTGAGTGAGGACTTGAAGGATAATACTGAAGAATATGAGAAATTCAAGCAAGAGAATGCATCTATGAAGTGTGAGATGGAATGTATAGTGATGAGGATGACCAACAAGATTGAGGATGTGAAGAAGAATGAAGAGAACCTAATTCACTCCTTAAAGGAAAGATCTGATGAATCTAATAGACTTTTTGATAATCTGTAGGAGTCCAAGGATATTGAGGAATAACTTAGAGAAGAAATTGTGATTGATAATGAATATAAGTATAATTTCATGATCATCATCACAAAACTTGAATCATTACTTGAAAGTTAGAGGAGCACAAATGACAATCGTGGTCTTGGATTTGAGTAAGGAGAAAGCTCCAGATCCAATCAAGACAAACTTAGATCTGAAAAGAACAAGACAAAGAGGACTTCCACAAGACAACCTAATGCTCAAAGGACTACTGGTAAGTGTTATATTTTCAATAAATATGGTCACTAAGACATGCATTATAGAAATAGGGTGAATAAGAATGGTGCATCTTTTTCTGGTCAATGTTTTAAATGAAATAAACATGGTCATAATTCAAGTGAACTCTTTCAACAAAAAAATAAACATTAAATTTTATGCATGCAATGGGTTTGGTCATATTGCAAAGTATCACGGAACAAGACGAAACTATATGAGCAACAAAAATGGGCAAATAAATTTTATATGCTTCAAATGCAACAGATCTAGACATATTGCATGGTATTGTAGGAAAAATAATGTGAATAAGAGAGGTCTGATGGACAAGAGTACAAATAAGAAAGGAAATGGTAAAGGCAAAGCAAACATGAGAGTTGAAGAAGTTAGGAAGAAGGTGAAGAAGACATGGGTGAAGAAGAATAGGGAGGACCTAAATGAAGGGTCCACACCTGGATATGGTGTTGATAATTCCTTTGAGAATTGAGTTTAGGCATTTTGCCTAGGGGGAGCCTGTGTAAAAATATTATGAAACCCCTTGAAAATGTTGATGCATGGATCTGGCAGGCATGGATATGTTGTAGTAAGTTGGCACAAAATTGTTGAAGCTAATCTTGAAGGAATTTGATAGGATTTGGAGATCTACAATAGTTTTTTGTGAATCAACCATTGAACTGGGTGTGTGGAGAAACTTAGGGTTTAAAGCATTAATGCCACCTAAAATTTAGGTGTGCGAAGTAAAAAAGGTGATTTGTGACACTCAATTCTCAGTTTGCATTCGATAAAACAAGGAGTAGAAGAGCTTTGTAACCTATTTCCAGTGAGATCAAAGCAACTAAGCGATTGTTCAAGTGAATTCACATGCAAACCCTAGTTGAGTGAAAGGTATTTATTTGTACATATATTGCAAATTCAAATCTCTCAAGATGAATACTCCTACGATTGTGGATATGACTTAGAGGACCTGACCTAAATTTAAGAAACCTCCCTTTAAGTCGGTTGACATAGATCCTATGGGTGCATTTTTTAATGTTTCATATAATGTTTTGTATTTCAAAGATGTTAGGGAATTTATTCTTGCCAATTTGGAGGACCTTTGTACTGACCAAATGAAGGATTTGTACAATGAGAAGCTTAAAGGAAATGATGAGACGTTGAAATAAGATTTCAAAGACCTTGAAGATAAACACTTTGAACAATTTGCTAGGTTTCTATTGATAGAACAAGATGAATGGATATATGTTATGTCCTAAGAAGGGTACATTATAAATTTATTTGGCTTAGAAAATCATTCAAGATCACAAAGTAAGTTATACATGTGGTAATAGGATTATGTACATCTAATGGGATTCTTGTACTGAAATCAATTAAGAACTAGATGGTTACAAATGTAACCGGTTCTAAGCCCAAAAAAATAGAATTGAATATAAATTTCATACTTTAAGATGTAAAATTTTCATCAATGGTGATAGTTTACAAGGTATATCACTCTAGCTAGAAGAATTCAGTGTCTGGTACTACAATTTACACAACTTACCAGATGTTGAAGGAAGATAAAGAGTATGACCTATATGAAGTGTTAAGGGGACAATTGATAGAGAACTTGGAAAAGATAAAGAGGGACAAGAATAAATAATTCAAGTATGGTACTTTGATCTTTTGCATATTCTTTTATTTTATGAATATATTTATTGGTGTTGGTCATGTTGATAGTTTCGGTGATAGACTGGTACAAGTTCAAACCAGAGAATTGATGCATGGAATGGATAATAAGATGATGATAGGTGAATTATGGGTATATTTCAAGATATTTCAAGGAATGATGCAATCTAGGGATAGAATTCCTCATTCTATAGTTGAAAAGTATCAGTATACAATCTATTTTATGGTTGATGTAGATCAATTCTTGATGGAAACAGTTGAACCAAGAAAATATTGGATAATACCAATGGTATATGAAGTAGAGGATAAAATGCTAGACATATATTCTCAAAATTTATTGATAAATACCATTGATCCCACTAAGGGGAGATTTGTGACATTTGTAGAAAAGAATCTCAAGTTGCATGTAGAGATAGAGAAACCAAAGATAGAGAGGAGAGTGAGGAAGAAAGTGGAAGGCCTTACAAAATACATGGGCATTATATTTTATAAGGTAAGGGAAGATATAAGGAAGACTCAACAAGATACTACTAAGAAGCCTACAAAGACTATTGTAGCTAAAACAAAACCCTCTCCTACTAAGTCTAGGCAGAGTAGAAGTTCTGTAACAAAGAAACCACAGGTGCAATCATCAGTGGAAGATGGAAAATAAAGAAGTCAGAGGGAAAGAAGAAAGGGGAATTCATCATTGAGGATGATGAGGAAACTAAATTAGATGATGTTGTGAAGTAATTAAAGAAGAAAAAGTCTAAAGATTCACAAATTCCCAAGTCTAACCCATCCAGTGAAGAAGAACAAGTAAGACTGCTAGACTTGAATCTGATCAACTTGGCATGTCAGTAAATGATTTAGTAAAGAGAATTACATCACAGGAAAACTTGAAGCCATTGTCAAAATTATTTGAAAATTTTGATGATAAAGGGAAGAGTGTCCTTGAAGAGGCTGTGGTACGATATCTATACAAATATAAGAAGGCACTAATTAAAATTGTATTAGAATTACCCAAGAGCATATATGAAATTCTTAATGCTAGAAAATCTTATGCTCTAGTTGAGGACAAGAGGTTGAGAGAAAAAGTTCTAGTTGACATATGTTTGGTGATAGAAGTAGATGAAGTAAAAACAATTCTTAAGGACTCAAAGAAGGAGGTGATTGAGGAAACAAAAGATATTATGAGAAGATTCCTTGAGAGGAATCAATATGAAGTCATGCCTAAGACTTAAGGAGAAATTTCTATAGTTCTATAACTTGGTCTTCATGCAACTAATGTCTCTAGTGTTCCAAAAGTAGAACAAGTAGAAGTTGATGTGATGGATGTTCCATAAATCAGGATAGAAAAACATTAGTTGATGGAGAAGGAAGTAGAGATAGAGAAAATAGAACATGTGGAGGATATTCAACCTCTACATCAGATGCCATTTACAACTGAATACCCTAAAGAAATAGATGAAAGTAAGATAGTTGTGGTGAAGGACATGAGAGGAAAATTGAAGGAAAGATACACTACTAAGGCAATGAAGGAATTTATGGATTAGGAAAGTATGTAAATTGATCCAACACTGTCACAAGGGCCAATAGACTTGTCTATTCTATCACCCCTTAAGGAAATCAAGTTTGTACAATTTGTTGAAGCACAAGCTAGTGAAGAAATTTTGAGAAATCACTTAGAAGACAATAAGTTATTGGGACTGGCATCTGATGTCTTGGAGAAGTTGATGCCTAATTTTTTTAAGGATACAACAGAAAGTATCACTAACCATCTCAAGAGCCTTAACAATGTACTGAGTACTCATTTTGAGCCATTTGAGAAATTTGTTGATGTTAAGGTAAGGAAGGAATTCACTAATAAAAGGTTTAATGAATTAAAAGGAACAATAGGATATAAGAGTTATATTGGAAACATACATTAAGGGAATTCAAGTTTCTCTAATTAAAGATGGAAATTTTTAGAAGTCATGTCTATCTGTTTCAAATTTTTTTGGAGGCATTGAGAAGAAAATCAAGGAACTTGAGTAGAAATTGGAGCACAATACTCAATCCTTTGATCCTTTGGCAGCTTCTACTTCATAACCAAAAGGTTAGGTAATCTCCCTACTTGATAAGATAAAGAGTTTAGTGCAAGAATGAGAATTTTGGTAATGATGAATAGGGTGTTTTATAGTATAATGTATTTGATTAGGTGAACTCTTTGAGGTTAAAATATTTAGTTGCAAATGTAAGGGAAGTATTTTGGATTTTTTTCGATGCTTATTTAAGATTTTGGTGGTCCGGTGTTACATGGTGTGGAAGTTAGATGAATCTGTATATTGGTATTACATTTACTAGTTAGGGAAGTTGACTTATTTGGTAAATTTGTTTTGCAGACGTGGTGAATCATTTTTGGTGATGATGCAGGAGCATCTTGGGTCCTTGGCAATCTTGCTCAACCAAAAAAATGTTTTCTTTTGCTCTTTAGCTGGTTTGGAGGCTACTCGGTGAAGTGCTCGATAACCATGTTGCTCAGTTACTTGTTCTATCTTACTTTACCGATAGGTCTCGGTGTATGTTGGCTGCTCGGTGGGTTCTTTCACTGAGTTGGTTTATGTTTCTCGGTTATGTTCTTACTAAGTTGTTTCTATTGCTCAGTTATCTTCTTATCGAGTTGTTTATCCTTATCTGGACGACATCTGCATTTAATTTTCATGGTGTACTTAATGTGGGGTCTCTCATTGGGATCTATGTGGACCTAAATCTGGGTCTTACTTAGGGATGTGAATGCTGACCTCTTTGGTGGACTCTTTTATATATTTGGTATATGTTCTTAGTGTTAGGAGCAGTTCAGTAGCAATTTTTAGTAGGAATTTGGTATCAGATTGTTAAGTGTTGGAATATTTGGAAGGAAGGTCTGTGACCTCGCATGTATGAAGATCATTTTGTAATTCATTTGAATGTATATGGCCAAAACTGGGAAGGCCTTACAGCCTGACATGTAATGAGTTTGATCAATTAATGAAGGTATCTGTTGTTTCTTCTCTCCTTGTATTTTTGCTTCCACATTGTGTATCTGCATGTTGGGTTGGTACTTGGGAGTGCTTTGGCCCCACTACCCTACCCTCCTTGTGTCAGGTGATACTTTTCATGTTCTAGTGATAGAGCCAACATGTATAGAGGCATGTGCATTATTTTTTTGGTCTAAATTGATATTTGATTTTGTATTTGGATGACTTGGTCAACACGGTACACATTTTCCTATAACATTTTTGAGTTGACATGGGTAGTCAATTTATTTGGCTGTGGACCTATAAGATTGATTTATTCAGGGTTTTAAATTGTAGTTGATGCATGTGAAAAGTGTAAGAAAGTGTTGTGTGAAGTATTTTGTGCAGAGAATTGAGATCTGAATTTTAGATTAGCAAATAAATGTGATATAGGGAAGTCAGAGATAAAGTGTATTAGATCAAATTTTTTTGATTATGTGGAACTGTAACTGGGCATTTGTAGATTTTATATTAGTACTTCAAATTTTTTTCTAATCATTGCAGTGATCTTGTAAGGCAGTGAGACTTCCACAGGGTTGTAGCCCTTATTGTATTTGAGAAGTGACCCTAAATGCATACACATTTCCCTTTATTGTAAGACAATATTTATGTAGATTATTATCTTGTGGGTACCATACCTACCGTGGTTTTTCCCCTAATAGAGTTTCCATGATAATATCATTTTGTTATGGTGCTATGGTTATTTATTTTATGTTCATGCTTATTAATTTTCATTCTATGTGCTAAGTGGTTTGTGGATCAGTTTAATAAGGTTAAAATTTGTAGAGTATTGGTTCACCACCCCCGGTCTCAGTTTTCCCTCATTTCAACAATATGAAGAATCATATTTCCACCTCCACATATTTTTGACTTAAAAAGTAATCAAGTTGTTGATCTACATAAGCACAAATCTAATTTATTCTCTTTATACATTACATTCCAAAGTGAAAGAAGGGAGAAATTCAGAATATCCAACATGGGCCACAAGCTCATAACTTCTTTCAAATTGTGAGATTTTCATTATATAGCTTCATTCCACATGAAAGCTTCCTTAAAAATATTATATTAATTAAGGGCATGACCAATTGAGATAACCTCATAAATAATTTTCTATAGTAATTAAAAAGATCAAAGAATGATTGTAGATGTGTTCTAGTATTTGAGTGAGGATACTCATGAATTTAATAGATCTTTTATATACACACATACACTCATTTTTTAAAATTATGTACCCAAATATAATATCTCTTCCATAGTGAACTCACACTATGAATTGTTTGCAAATAGAGTACATGATTCTAATTTTCCTTGCATCTCATCAATATATTAAAGATGCTCCTCTCATGTTTTACAATAGATCAAAACTTCATCAAAGATAAAAAGGACAAAATTTCTCAACTACTTGTAGAATGTTTTACTCATTCATCATTGAAAGGTTGTTAGGAAGTTTTTCAAACCAAAAAAAATGAATGAAAATGTAAAAGACATTTAATGACACTAACAATTTATCTTGTGAATGTCCTCTTAGACTCAAATGTAGTGGTAGCCTAATCTAAGATCTATTATTGAAAATTAGACTATTGTATGAAGATCATCTTCAATTTATTTATCCTAGGGATTGGATATAAAATTTTGATATTTTCTTGTTTAATACTCTCTAATTGATGCATAGTTATGTTATGTCACCTTTCTTAACAAAAAACAATAGACGAAACATAGGAGGTTGAGTTGGCTCTAATGTATACCATGTTTAGTAATTCCTAATTTATTATCTTTCTAGTCTTATTCATATGCCTTTTAGGATGGTGGCATGTACTATTAATGATAGGTGTATCACTCCTATCCATCTTAATTCTCAAAGCCTTTATTTTATGCCCCCGTTTGAGGAATATTGTTGAAGAACTTATTGTGCTTATCAAAGATATTATGTACACCATATGATGCAATTTCTTACCATTAGTAGGTTTTTTCATATCACCAAACACTATTCTATCCATGGTACTTTCCCACAATGAAAAATCATGTTCATTATTTTTATAAATAATCCTTGGCGCCCTATTTTTCATTCCCCTAAGTGTCATTTTTTCCCCTTTCTTTTGAAACTTTAATTTCATGATTTAGAATTTTTGTATGATCATGTCTAAAGAGTTCAACAACTAGATACCCAATACCATATCCATGTTTCCTATCCTAACAACATAGAAACCATCCTTCATATCATATCTTCCTAGATTAGGATTCAATTTTAAATTTCCTTTTATATTACTATGTTATATCAAATGGTAAAGTTTCATAAAAATACAAAGATATATTTATAATAAAAAATTAAATTTTCATTTTAAAATCACAATAAAATTAGGGTTTCAATGTTGTGTGACCTTGAACAATAATTTCTTAACACATACTAAAGGGTTAATGGAAAATTTAAAACATAAAAATACCATGTTAGTGTTTATGTGAGGGACCACTAACTACGCAAGGAAGTATAAAGTTGCTATCTACAAGTTAAAATGGACTCCATGTACCTACTCATATATAGAGCATTGTTACCCATATACCATATGCTTTGAATACATTTTCCTAACTCATCATATAAATTTATAATTTCAATGATAAAACAATTGTCAAGTTAACTTTCCCAAAACTTCAAAAAATTTACACAATAGCTTAAAACAATTGTTTCATCTAAAGATAATCTTGAAAAAGTCATCTCAATAGATTGAAAAAATAGTTTCATCTAAACATAACCTTGAAAAAATGCATCTCATACTTTTCTTGAATGGATGGTGAGAAATCTTTGCAAGTCTATGTTAGCATTTTGCTAGGCTGTCTTTTAGGGTTTCTGTAGGATTTGTGCTCCAATTGCTTTCATACAGAATTTATTGTGATAATTCAAAGGTCTTTTAATGGATTTAGCTAGATTTAGCACAATAGTTTCTATTGGTGCTGGAGTTTTGGCGTTGGGATATTACGGCTCCTGTTAGAAAGCATCCCCGCAAGTTTGTGTCGAAAGTGTTCCATGAGGTATGGATTTTGTTAGCCCGGATGTGAATTTACTAGTTTAGGATTTTGACAATTCCTCTGACTGGATTTATAAATTAAATTTATTAGGATACTTTTTTGGTCATGTTCCTCCTGAAAGTGTGCTATGTGATTGGGTCACCAAGCCTTGGGCCCCTCCTAGTGTTCACCTTGAAGGTGTGAAAAATTTAACCAAGGGGTTTTTCCTATTCGATTTTGAGAACCCTTTTCATGTGGAGGGTGCCCTTAAAAATGATCCATGGTTTGTCTGTTCATCCCTTTTGGTATTTCAACCACGGTCTCAATAATTTTTAGTCTCTAATGAGAAGAAGCTTAAGGTCCCTATTTGGATTGAATTTCCTGGTCTTCCCTTGCCATGTTGTCCATTTTTGCAGAAAATTGCTCAAAGCCTTGGTAGGGTTGTTAGCATAGAGCCAGACCATTTTTCCATGCGCTCCGTTAGAAGAGGGTTTGTGTGGAGTTTGACCTTGCTAAAGAGCTCAAAGAAACTATTGAGATCCAGGTTGGTGGGAAATGTTTTTACCAGAGTGTCTTATATTTGAATTTTCCCAATACATGTTTTCACTATCAATCGGCTGATCATAAGATCAAGGATTTCCCTATGGTGACTCCAAGTACTAAGTCCCCTCCTAAGGATACTATTTATTCAAGGGCCCTAGATACTTCACAGGTGGATGCAGGTTGGACAACTATGGTTCGTAAAGGGAAACACACGATGGATTTCTAACCAAAGAGGGATTCTCCTTCTTCTGCTTCGCCACCCCAGGATTTTGTGCCCTTGAAGGCTTCTAAGAGTGTTTCTTTGGCATGGGGAATTTCAAACCTTTTTTTTGAGGAGACTAAATTTCCAACCATTGTTTCTCCAACCAAAGTTCAAAATCATTCTGTGTCTAGTTCACTGGAGGTTTGTACTCCACAATCGACTTCTTTGGTTTCTGGTGCTTCGGCTTCCTTACCTCATTCTTGTAGCCCTCTAGGGAGGGATGATATTGAAGATGAAGGGGCATGGAAAAGATAGGTGATCCCTGAGGATCTTTATCCTATTTTTTCCTTGGATTCATAATTCTAACATAATAGTTTCTCCTCTCTTAGGGACAAGAATGGCATGAAGGATGCCTTAGAATGAATTTCATTTCATGGAGTGTTCAAGGTCTCATAGACCTCTCCTACAAGTATTCGGTGTGAGATGTTCGTCAAAAGATTCCTAGAATTGATTTTTTTTTCCTTTAGGAAGTTAATATTGTGGCTTGTCTCACTATGGAATGTTGTGTTATTTGACCCAAAAACCTGGTTTTTTATTCCTACCATGACGCTGGGCATGGAGGGGTGGTTACCCTTCTTTTTCCATGATGCCAAGATACAATTTTTGGTTCTGGTGAATACCCCATGTACATTTTAGTTTGGGTCCTCATGCAAGTTGATATTCATGCTTTTGGGATAATTAATATCTATGCTCCCAATGACGCGGTGGAGAGAGCTCACCTTGGGTGGTGGATAGCCAACTCATTACCTCCTGCCACCTGGGTTTTGTGTGGAGACTTTAATATGGTTGAGGTGGCATCTAATAAGGGTGACATTTCACCATTTTGGTGGACAACTGGTGAGAAAGATACTTAGTTCTACATGTATAATAAATTTGGCATTTTTTTATCCCAATACCAACCATCACCTTTTGCATGTGGTCTGTCATACTTGGATTAATTTATGGGCTTGTTCTAATAGAGACTTTAAACATGTAGATTGTGCCATGATCTCCACTAAATATTTTTTCTCATTTTGGGCATATAATATTTTTCCATTCCCATTAAATTAAGAATTGAATGTTGTGTTGTCTAGCCACATTGAGTCATCCTCCTACATTGACCCACATCCAACAGAATTGGAATTTGGAACCCAGTCTCACTCAACCAATAGGTTGAATCTTGTGGTTAAATGATGCTATTCATTGAATAACTAAATTTATGCTCTTTTATGGGAGACAACTAGCTCAATTCCGCCAGAATTCTTATTCTCAAACTACCAAGGAATTGCGTGCCTCTTAGAGAGTTTGGAAACTTGTTCTTTTTCAAAAGACTTACAGTTAAATGTGTCTACTCTCTATCATCAAAAGCAAGTTTCTGACGACCATGCAGCTAGAGGTGCTCATATTAAAGCTCCCATGCACTGGTTAAAGGTTGGAGATCAAGCTATCAAGGATTTTTTCTCCTCTTTATGTCCTTGATATTCCTCTCCAGGTATTTAAAAGGATTAAGGAAGGAAATTCAAGTCTGACAAAACTTCCTGAAATTATCCAAGCCTTTTTTAATCATTACTAGAAGGTTTTACTACTCAAACATCTACAACTTGCACCTAGCAAGCCTTGAAAGATTGCCTAGCAGATGTTCCTTCTCACCTTTGTGATTCACAATGGGTCTGTTTTGATCAAATATTACCATTGAAGACCTTAAGGAAGCTACATTTTCCATGGAAGATGACAAATCCCTTGGCTATGATGGCTTCCCATTTGAATTTTATAAATCTCTTTGGCAGTATGTGGAATCTGACTTACATCATGTATATATAGAATCTTTTCAAATTGGTTCCTTATGACAAGAAATTAATAAGGGAAATATTAAGTTCCTACCTATTGGTGAAAAAAATTGTCTCCGTGTTAATTGCAAATTGTGCTAACTCTATGCCTCTTTGGAAACAAACTATCCTACAATAGTTGGGTAAGCATGAGATAATTGCTTCCCTCTGAATTGTTTGAGGTACATCTCCCTATCAAAAATATTTAATGAAATTCTAAACTTAAAACCAACAACTGTACTTTTAACCGAAAAGCACATAAGGATCTCTCAAATACTCTTAGGTATTGATGTAAATTTAGATAAAATGAATAAAGAATAGAAACAAAGAAAGGCACAACTTCTTTGATTTGGAAAACAATGATCTTGAACAGAAATAAAGAAGAGAATTGTTCAGAAAGGTAGATAAATACCATGCATTCACCATAAACCAGTAATGAGAAATATAAACTTTGGTTGGAAGGTAAGCTGAGTTGTTGATTTTCCCTGACCCTATCTACATCAATCTTGACACCCTTCTTTGAAACAATATGTCCTAATAGCTTACCTTCTTCAACAAAGAAGACTGACTTCTTTGGATTCAGGGATATGCCATGCCTCCTGCACCTTAGTAATACTATCTCAATATCCTTCAGATGACAACTCCTAATTTTTGAAAATATGGTCAAATCATCCAGATAAATCACAATGATCCTAGTGCGAAGATCTCCAAATGAAGAATTCATTGCCCTATGAAAAGTGGCACCAACGTTGATTAACCCAAATAGCATTCTATTGTACGCGAAAGTACCCCAAGGTATTATAAAGGTCATATTATGTTGGTCCTCCTTTTCCACACTGATTTGGCTATATCTAGAATGACCATCCAGCATAGACATTACTTCTAATCCTGATACTTCCTGAAGCACATGTTCCATCACTGGCAACGCATAGTTGTCTTTAAGGATGACCTGATTAAGTTCTAGAAATCTACACAAATTCTAATTTCACCGGTCTTTTTCCTTAAAGGAACTATATTGGCGATCCAAGTTGAGTGATGAATAGGGTAGATAATTTTGGCTTGCAACATATTTTCTACTTCTTTTAATATGGCTTCAGATACTTTCGGATTGTAGTTTCTCTATTTTTGGTGAAAAGGCTTAGCATCCGTTTTCAAAGGAATGTGGTGTCTGAATTGGCCACCTCTAAATTTTTTAAGATCCTTGTATCCCCAAGCGAAAACATCCTTATATTCTGTTAATAATTTCTTGAGGTCATCTCTTTCTTGTTGGGAACAAGTCTTCCCTATAGGAATCCATTTTGGATCAATATCGTCACCTATATTGATTTTATCATATTCCTTAGGATTATGAGTATGAGACACTTTTTCCTTAACTGTACTATCATATTTTCTCTGAAACAGATTTTCTAAAGAGACCAATCCCTTAGGAATTTTATTTCCTTTGAGTTGTATAATTCCATCATCTTCCACTGAACCTTCACAGGTTTCCTTGCACTCATTTTCTGAACCTTCAAAATAGACATTTGCAAAGTTGTTAATACACCCGAAAACATCACTGAGCTGGGAATCACCATCAAATACTTTCCAATGCTCTACATTATCTAGTACTTTGGGTCGGTATACCATTTCAATCCTGTAGCTCTAAGTTTTGAAATCTGGATGTGGCAAAAGTAATGAAGCTAAAACTGCTAAGGAGTCTGCCTTAGTATTCAAGGTTCTGGGTATGAACTTAATAGAAAAAGCATCAAAAGATTCAAGCTCGTCCCACACTAAATTCCTATAGTGTTTTAACTTTTCATTTTTGACTGAGAACTATCCCCTTACTTGTTTCACAATCAGGTTAGCATCTCCTTGGGCAATCAACTTCTTAACCCCTCTTAGTTTTGCTTCTTCCAAACCTAACAGTAGCACTTTGTATTCAGCCGTATTATTTGTGTTTCTGAAATCCAGCTTAAAAGACAAGGGAATGCACTCCCTGATAGGGGGAAATAGAACTACTCTGACTCCTGATCTGAAATTAGAACAACTACCATTGAACTCCATTTTCCACAAACCATCGTTTTCTGGTTCGGCAGCAATAGGTTCAGTTTCATCATCGGATAAAACTACATAATTACTGAAATGGCATTCCTGAAAGAGGATTTGTGATTTGGGATTATCTGAGGGGACTACAGTGTATTTGTTTTTAGGTTATGGATCAAGCTTTATCCTCTTATTGCCTACTAGAATAACTGCTTCAGACCAATCCATTTTTATGTCGTCTCCCATGTCTTTACAGAAAGTTCTATTAAGCAACATACCGTAACTGGCGGGAATGTTCGCTACTAGGATTGTTAGCTTCAACTATTTATCCGGACACACAACAAGGATAGCTTGCACATCTTTCACTTTCCCCATCAAAGGTACTTTCTTCCCATCCATAGAGTAGCATTGGCCAAAATTTTTGGTCAAGGTAAGGCCGAGGGCTTTGGCGACCGGAGCAGGAATTATATTGTCAAAGGAACCAAAGTCAATGATACAATTACTGAGTTTATGTCCATTCAAAAGAAAATAAATGTAGAAAGGATTTGGCTTCTTTTCTTCTATCTCATTCTCTACAAAGTTGACATAAGGGAAATCATTCGGTATCTGTGGGGTATCTTCAGACAAAAAAATAGGGGGTTCCTCCATAGTGGTTGTCTCTCCAATAAGTGGTCTACTTGGTTGGGTATTTGGGCTCGAATCACCTTTCACATATTTAACTAACCTATCTAAATCTTTAGGACTTATCTTCAAATATTCAGCTGGGGAGATGGTAATGAAATTTTATTTGCAAAATTCAACAAAATTAAAGGCAGGAGGAGTAGGAACCATGTCACCTTTTGGTAATATTTTAATCCCTGAGCTCTTCAGAGTAGAAGAGGGCTCACCATTTCCAACTTCTTTATTCCTTGGAAAAGCATCAAACGCACCCACACCAGGAGTGAATTTTTTATTCCTTTGATTTCTAGTGAGGAATGCACATGAAGGGTCTTGTAGAGTCGCCAATTGATCTTCACCTCTTTCAGAGTTGGAGTCATACTCTAGATAAAAAGAACTTGATTGTCCTATTTTAGAAGTTTTTTCTTCTATGTATTCCTCAATCCCAATAGTATCTTTCATTGAATTTGGCTAAAGACATCTGAGCCAGTCTGGACAAGTTTCCCCGTCATGATCAGTTGTCAAATGGAAAGAACACATGGTTTCTTTAGGTGCTTATTCAATCTACAGCCTAGGTTGCGAGCCCGTTAAGAGTGGAACTTTACAGTGGGCCTGACCAAACTGTTTCCGGTTAACATCTTGATAGGGAGATTGATACAGGGAACTTGACTTATTTTTTTGTCTTTTAAGCATCGCCATGTCATTCATCAACCTCTGCAATAAAGGATCAGTCATAGAAGATGAGGAGGGACCCGCAGACTAAACATCTCTTTTCCAATTTCCCACTGTGATGAATGTATCCTCAAGTTCAATGGCTTGCCGTTGCGCGACATTCAAATTGGCTGCTACATCCTTTAGTAGGTGAAAGATTATATTGGGAGGTATTGCAATGAGAAATAATATTTTCTCATTTTCATCGCTAGGGGTAGAGTTGGTAGGAATCCTTTGCAAAATCCTGTTAAACTTAGCCACAAATTCTCGCATAGGTTCATGTATCTCTTTCTTTAGCTGGCTCAATTGAAGCAATAGTGAGATCTCATTATCAGGGGTTTTGAACCTTGCTTCAAACACATCCTTCATATCATCCCAGCTTGTAATAGATCCATGAGGTAAATGGTTGAACCAATCGGCTGCGGTGTCAGTCAAAGTTCTCACAAAAAAGCCTCACAGTGACCTCTTGAGTGGGAACACTGAGAATACTGCATGTTGTATGAAAGCACTCAAATGATCTCCAATTGTCATTTTTCCATCTCCATTGAACTTAGGCAAAACTTTATTAGATCTCTTTGGAAGAGAAGCGAGTGTATTAACTCCTAAGTTCAAAGGGCCTATATTTTGACCCCAGGGCTGATTGGCGGCCATGAGTGGAGGTTGGAAGTTTAAACATTGAGTGTTGAAAACTGAGGGTATTACAGTACCTGGTGGAATAATAGCTTGGATAATTGCTGATACGATGGGCCTACTAAAAGGTGAAGGGGGTCTGCTAGAGGTCTTGGTCCTTCTTTTCTTTGGGGTATTAAAATCAGGGAAAAAGATCAAGTTTTTCAAGGCTTCAAAATTTGCATCGATTAAACCTTTGCTCCGATCACCTCTTGTGTATCTTTTCTCAGCCAGCTTTGCCTATCAGGATCATGCCTAATTTCTCTTAGGGACCTTGTGCTTCCCTTTCTACAATCACATCTTCCTAAACAATGGGAAGTCCTCTCAACCACTCCCCACTTTCTTTTTCTTCTTCTTCTTCTTTCATGACGAGGCAAACTTGTTGGTACTATTGATTGTTCTCCTTCAAATTCCACGCCAAGGAATTAAGATCTGCTATTATATCTTCTTGGGTATCTAAGAAAAACAAATCAGGTTGCAACACCAGGGGAACCTCTTCCTGCCCAGGAATCATAGCAGTCGGTAGCACCATATTTTATTAATTCATGGAAAATGCAACTACTTATTAGCCTTCTGATAGCGCACTCCCCAGTAGAGTCACCAAAAATATGTTGGTGAACAGATTTGCCTCCTTGTTAATTGTAAATTGTGATAAATCTATGCCTCTTTGGAAACAAAGTATCCTACAAAAGTTGGGTAAGCATGAGATAAATGCTCCCCTCTGAATTGTTTGAGGTACAACTCCCTATCAGATATATTTAATGAAATTCTGAACTTAAAACTAGCAACTATACTTTTAACCTGAAAGCACATAAGGATCTCTCAAATACTCTTAGGTATTGAGGTAAATTCAGATAAAATGAATAAAGAACAAAAACAAAGAAAGGCACATCTTCTTTGATTTGGAAAACAATGATCTTGAATGGAAATAAAGAAGAGAATTGTTCAGAAAGGCAGATAAATACCATGCATTGACCATAAACCAGTAACGAGAAATATACCAATTCCCCAAGTAATTGACATATCATAAATCTAAATTCACAGATTTAAATTTAGCATGCATCAGAATAATGTGATCACATAGAACAAAGTCTGAGATTAATCCAATTCAAATATCTTTCTATTCAACTCCCTTAGAAAACACATAAAATATTAACAAAATATGAAAATGTCAAACTAAGTCTAATAGATTCCACAATTTCATCCTTTTTATAGTTTTATGCCCCAGCATATATAGTTTAACAGGTTTCAGAGGCTTCCCTTAAAATTTGGCCTCTCAACCTAACCGAAAAGAAATAGTTTTTGACCAGTAAATACAGATAGAGTAAAAGTTTTTGACAACAGTTAAAACATAAACAAAATGCCTCAAACATAGGCATGAAAATCATCACACGATCATGCGTCTTCAGTTATTATCTCCAGACGTGGCTCCTCAGACCAGCTTCTAGCTCTGAAATGTGCTCATGAGCTCCTAGATCAGATGAGAGTGGAGATTCTTCACGCCATTCAGCTTTGTGCGACATGCGCTCTTTTCCCATTTGAAGTTATGAACCTTCTCTAACTATCTAGGTAACTGCCCCCGATTTAAGTACAACATGGACTCCACATTAGCAACCCTAGTGAAATCTTTGGCTGTAATCTCCTCCTTTTCTTTAATATCATTCATTGCGTTCCCAAAACTCTTGATCATAGCCTCTGCATCTATATTTCCCTTGTTGAACTAAAGGATACCTAACGGGTTCACAACCTTAAAGTCCTTCAGCGCATTAGTATGCATTTCCTTGACCTCCTTCTCTATGGCACACAAGCTCGAGATCACTGCTTTAAACATACCACTTTTCTAATTTATATTCTTTTTAAGAATGAAGAGCATACAGGCATCTATCATTTTCATTGGGTTCTCTGGTAGGAACCTCTCAACTCCATATCCTTCTATCTCAATAACCTAGGACATAACAACAACACATTTTTCCTCATCTGATTCCCAAGTTGGTATCAAGGTATTGATCTCCCCAATCAAAGCTTCTCTGTCTGCAAAAGCTGCCACAAACTCCTGAATGAATTTATTTCCTTCTAAAATGATTCCACCGACCCAGTCTTTCATAGCCACCATCAAGGTTTTACCTTGATGCATTTGTTTACTATTTGTAGAATTAGGGTCAAAATCTTGCGGAGATTGAGCTAGAGGCAGGGCCCCAACTTCGCTGAGTGAACTAAGGAACTCAGCCATCGTGATTACAAGATGTTTGAGCTCACATTTCTCCTTGCTATCCTTCTGAGATTGACCAAACATATGGTCCACTGAGAACTTGAAAAGATGATCTTGAGTGTCTCTGTTCAACACCCTAAACTCCATTTTTGTAATTTTGAAATCTTTCACTGCAGGTTCAAGAATACGCTCTTTCTGTTTGAAAGTAGCTATCTCAGTGGTCACTTTTCCTGTCACGGGTTCTGTATTCAACCTTGCATTGCTTTTGGCCTTCTTTATTTTTGGGGTACGAGGAGCATATTTGGTAACAATATCTTTAAATGGCAAAGAAACAGGTTTGAAACTGCGTTTCTTTCTTACTGATTCAGTTAGCCAAGGAGGAACTGAATTAGAAACCATCCTATTTTCAACATTCTTGGTAGGAGTCACTTCTTCTTGCTAAAATTCAGACTTATTCATTATTGTATCTTGAATCTCTTTGTCCTGCTCTGGTGAAAAAGAGAGATCATCATCATTGACATCGATGTCAACGAAGCTGGAGTCAGGAGAAGCCATCTGAGAATGACTTTCAGCTCTAGCTCTAGATCTTGTTTGAGGTGCAGTGGGATGTCCATTGGGCACAACTCTTTTCTTATTTGAAGGAAAATTACCTACATGAGGAATCAAGGAAGAAACATTAGAAGGATCAGGTGGAACTTCAATTGAGATTGATTTAACACCAGTTTCTTTAGGAGAGGTGATCCTCTTCTTGTTTGATTTCCCTCTTTTTAGCCAGTCATCTGTGCAGGCTAGAATGAACCTAGCTCTCAGTTTGATGTCTTCTTCTTTGTTCCTTGTCCAATCTACCTTCGATGAAGTTTTTTCATTGGGTTCAGTGAAACCAGGTTCAATGACTTCTAACTCATCTTCAATCACATCAAATCTCAAGCGTCAGCTGCAGGCTTCTAATCTGAGGAATTAATAACCTGGAATGATCTCTTATCTAAATTGCCATTTCATCTCCTATATCGTCCCATAAATCTTCCAAATGCGGGCTCAGGTCCACCTGCTTTTTCAAACTGAACGCCTTCAAGGAAAACCCTTTATTATCAAATCCCCTTATCAACTCATAGAACTGCATGTGAAAACCAACTAAATTGTTGCCTATCACTGATGCATCTATCATACTCTTGCATACCAAATTTCCAAGTCTTATTGGAAACATCGAATCCCACTTGTCTTTCAACAGATTATTCTTTATTACAGTGAACATTTGTCTACAGACTTCTGCTAAGATGAAACAATCAAAGCAGAACCTAGGCAATCTGAGAGGTTCTTCATCAAAACCACCGACTCTTAAATAGGTGAACCGAAGAAACTGGATATAGAAATTCCCGAAACTTTGAACCAACTTTTGTGCTTCTAGAGAAATTCTCTGATTTGGGGTTCCAGCTAACTGGTTTTAAAATCTCCTGAGAAAAACATCATGAACTCTCCTATATTCTTCTAGAAATCTATCTTTCCTTAGCAAAAGACAATACTAAAAAATGGTTATGTCTCCATTCCATGGCTCATGAGGAATCTCGGTAAGATCTTGGGTGCATGCAAGGAAATAGGTCAAATAGGAGGACATATAGAATTCCTTTCACGTAGCTTGTGCCTATTTGAGCTGATCTCTAAGTGAGCCCATGATTATTTCGGCCCAGTCCAGATTTTTTTACCTTCTAACACAATTTCTATAAAATGATACATCCAATCTTCAAAGAGTACTTGTTCTGAACCTCTTATCCTATGCAACAAAACCATGATATTATGGATGTGGGTCTTCATATGGTCCTTGGTTAGAACCTTGGGCAATCTAGAACCACTCTTGTAGTTTGATATAGTCCATTTCTAGGCTATGTTACTGAGCTTCTTGTCACTCCTTTCTCGGAACTATGCCAACGACTGAGTGGGAGTGAAACTAGCAAAAGCTTCATCTGGGATTTTGAAGATGAACATTATCATTTCTCTGTTTATGGTTAAGATACTCTTACCCTCATTATTCAACACACCTTTGGACTTGACATCATAGCGGTATATACATTGTTGAATTAGTTCCAGACATATCGTAGCTGGGGGAAAAGCTGCAGCTTGGAGTAAACCACTGACAAAAACTCTACAGTATGCCCCCTTTCCACTGAGTCTTTCAACACTTCAACTAAATTTTCTACCTCGACCCCCAAAAAATCTATATCTGTAATGATTGGAGTTCTACATGCTAGGCTTGCAGTGTTTCCAAAGAAATGCATGCTAGACCTCATCTTTTCTACCTCTACCCAAGTAAATAAAAGACTGCAATTCTTTGAGAAAAGGGGATAACCAGTCATAAAATAGTGAAGAAAATGGAGGGCTTATTGGGTGTTACCTGCTTCCTGCTGAACTAAAAAACCAACACTTTTGTCCTCCGTAGCTGAGATTCCACAACTTAGCATTTGAAAGAAATGAGCTTAAGAGAGGAAATTTAAAGAAACTCACTATGCAGGGAAAATCACCCAAGACACGATAATTAAATTCCGCACTTAAGCTGAAATGAGATGAAGATGTTGATGTGTCATCTAACCATTACTTCACTTAAATAAACCCTCTTTAATCATTATTTCCATATTAAATGCTATCCCTTTGTTTGTGCCGAAAAAACATCTTCCTCAACCCGCATTGCCAGCCTGACTCTTCCCACGTGGCCAACTACTTTTCCAAATTGCTGTACCATTATTCTAGTGGATATGCTTTGACCTGTCATACCAACCATCAACTCAGACATCACATCACCTTCGCACTTTGTTGAATCCTCCGTTGAACTGCTTTGAACTACTTTGAACTAAGGTTCAAAGTGGTTCAAAGTGGTTTGATGACGTGTCCCAGGTCCTACTTGTAATCACCGATATTAGGCCAAATTTTTTTGATTGAACTACTTTGAACTACTATGAACTGAGGTTCAAAGCAGTTCAAAGTGGTTCATGAAGGAAAAATTGATACCAACACTTGACCGAGAGAACCAGTTCTCACGAGATGAGTTCACGACACCTTTAAAAAATAAGTTCAGAGGGAAAACTAACATTTCAAATCTTTTTAACTTGGACTTCTTCATAAAGGGGGATCAGGTAAGACTTCAAAGAAAACATCAAAGGGTAAAACTTCTTTGATCATGGCGACTCAAATAGACCCTAACACTACCTAAAGCTAGTGATACTGAAGATATTTGCAATTGTAACCCCATCACCTTGCTGAATGTCTCCTATAAAATTATGGCCAAGGTCCTTGCTTTAAAAATATGCCACCTTCTGCCCTAAATTGTGTGCTCGGAGCAAACTGGTTTCATCCAATCTAGATTTATTTTGGACAATATTATAGCTATTTGGGAGGGCATCAAGTGGGCTCAATGATCTAACTAGAATGCCATTTTCCTTAAGATTGATTTTTCCAAAGCTTATGAGCACATTGAATTGCCTTTCATTTTAGCCATTCTTAAAGCACTTGGGTTTGGCCCTTTCTTTGTTCTTTTTGTTCAAATGTTGTTTTCTGATGCCTTTGCCTGTATTATAATTAATGGCCAATAATCTCATACTTTAGGCTTGCATAGGTCTATCTATAAAGGTTTCCCTTTGGCTCCATCCCTGTATGTTCTTTTTGCTAAAGGATTTGGATATTCAATTGCCTTTGCTATCTTAGAAGGCCAGGTTTTGGGTATTTCCCTACCAAACTCAACTTCTCAGCTTGTGCATGGTCACTTTGCGGATGATTCTTTCCTCACCCTTATTGAGGATAGAGAAAATGTATAGAATGCACTTCAATGTTTAGAAATCTTTTCTTTGTCTTCTAGCTCATCCATTCAAAGGGACGAAACCATTTTTTATCGGCAATCATTCCTCCCAGGACTAGATTGGATTCTCCATTATGGCGCCTGGAAAGGGATTCACCATGGGGAAGTTTTTTATTTTCTGGGAATCCCATTTTCCTTTCATGGTTCCACAACTGAGCTTTGGAATGATGTTCTTTCAAGAATTGAGATAAAGTTGACATATTGGTTGAGGGTGCTAGCAAGAAGTTGAGTCCACTTTTTTGCCAAAAAGTAGAACTATTTTTCCTATTTTTTCAAATTCATCCTATTTGAGATGAATATTTGAAGCACTTAGAGATTGAATCTTTAAAAAATTAAATAATAGAAGTTGTAGTAATCAAAGTCTACTTTCCAAATATGTAATTTATTTTAATACCCAGATGATAAAATTTATTTTCAATAGGAATTACTAAAACCCACATTTTAAAAGTCCCTGTTTCAGGACCATACTACATGCCCATGTATGACAAGAAAAATTTGACCTAAATAAAATTATTTCTCTAAATCCTTTTGGGAAATGGTATGTAACACAGTTAATATTGATGAAAATATTTTTTTGTATCTTTTTGTTGAATTTATTTTTTTTAATTAATTTTTTATTAAGCATAATTATTGTTTTTAAAATCTCTCGTGTACGACAAGCATAATTTGACCAAAACATATGATTTTTTATTTTTTTTAAGTGTGTAGTATTGTCTCTAGTTTGATGTCATAGAAATTTTTTTGCGATAAAATTTCAAATAATTTCTTTATTAAAATAACAAAATAGCCTGTTATGTTTAGTTTGTAGACCTATTTCAGAAGACATTCAATGAAAAATAGAAACTTTAATCAAATTTACAAAAAAATTACATAATTGGAATCTATACAGTCTGACCTATAATGGGTTTTTATATTATCAAAATATTCCTCTGAAAACGTCTTCAGATATATGTCTAAACTCCTTATTTTGTATGGACACTAGCAGAGCCTTCAAGTTGCAGGTCAAACCAGGTCCAAGGCTTTGGTTGGGCTACCCAAGCCTCTTTCCAAGCCAAAAGCCAACAATAAAAGCGAGCTTGAAATTCAAAAAAATTAGAAATGGGATTTCGTTTAGTAAACGTTACCCTGTTTACCTTTTTTTTAAATCATAACGTATAAATAAATCGATGGAAGGTTTTCTTTAAAAAATAATATTTTTTCAAAATGAGATCCGGTTTTGAAATAGGGTCCCGTTTCAGTTTTCAAAATGGGACCTTGTTTTGAAATGGGACCTCGTTTCTAAAATTTTAGGCTCGAGATCCCGAAGCTAAATGAGACCCCGTTCATTCTAAGCGGGAAACTGTTTTGTTGAGTGCGATTTCATGAATTTAGCTAAGTATGAAAATTCCACCATAAGTGGACTCAACTTCTTGCACTTACCCTTGAAAAAGCCTCTTTCCCTGGCTTGGCAATTTCAAATCTTTGCAAAATTCCTTGCGGCTATACATGTTTATTATTCCTCGTGTTGGGTACCTTCCAAATCTTCATACAACAAGCTTGAGAAACTACCGTGAGATTTTCTTTGGGCTTCAAACATAGATAAACATGGTTTCCACAGAGTTTCCTTGGACTATTGCTACCTTCCCAGAGATTCTGGAGACCTCGACATCCTCTCCACCAAGAAATAAGGACAAGCCTTGAGTGTCATATGGGTTATTTGTTCTATTTTAGGAAATGAGGCTTGAAAATTCTCTTTCCTCTGGATTTCCTTTACACCTGCCATCTTAGAAGGGGATTGGCTTTCAAACAATTTTTCTCATGCGAGAACCAGTCCAAATCTAGGGTTATTTTGTTGCTTTAAAAGTATCTGGCATGCCTGGGAAGCAACCAAACTATGGCTTCTCTAGGATGTAGTTGGATTTTGAGATGGGTTATACTTCAATCAGCATAATCTGTGGTGGCCTCCTTTGATTTAGGTACAAGGCCTTCCTCTGGCCTAAATCTTGGGTTTCCATCCTCTTCGCTTTCACAAGCGAGGCATTCGGACCTCTCGAGACCTTTTTTCTAGGCCTACAATGTCTTTACGAACTTGGGAGGATTTGCAAGTTCAATTTCAATTGACTCACCAAGATCGTCATACTTATGACCTCCTCATCTAGTCTTTGCAAGTTGAATTATTGCATAAGATTGGTATATCTAGCATCAACTCTTAATGCAAAGACTCATGATGATACCCTACACAAACACCATTTTTGAGATATCAACCTCAATAGGGCTTTCGATGACTCTCTCCTCATTTGCCTATGGTCCAAGTTCTCAACCAGCAGTGGCATTTGTAGTCCTCACATTCCCCTTGGAGAATACAGTTTGCTATTATCTGGTCTGCTATTATAGAACCCAAAATAACATATTTCGCCAAGTGTATTATTTTCCAAGGCTTTCCTTTAGGTTCCCATCTTCACCATTTGGGTATACCAGATCCCCGCTGTCCTTTTTATGGTTAATTTGAATCCTTTCTCCATATTTTCTAGTTCTATAGAAGGGATCATCATTACTGGCTATGGATTCATGATTTTTTAGGCCCTTTTGACTAGAATTTTTCTCCTGGCATATGGTTCTTTTGGGTGATACCCATATATTCCCATCCCCTTTTTTGCAACTTTGACATACTTTCAGGATGGAAATATTATTTTCTATATGGAAGGACAAAAATGCAGCTATATTTGCACATGCTCATATTGATACTGATGTTTCTCTTTTTGCTAAAGCTTGCATATCTAATAATGTGATAGTATAGATCCAAGTTCAGACTGACAAGGTGATTCTTGAAGTGGCCCACTTACAAGATTTTTTGCAACATTGGGGTAATGCCCCTTGTACGGTTTCCAAGGTGCCACTGGATGGCTCTATTACCGGTGATCTTTCACTATCTTGTGGTCACTTTCGTAGTCATAACTCCTCTACCATGCGTTCACACATCGCATTCCTAGGTTCCCCAACACCACTCAAATGTTCATCAAGATTTCACTAACAGGCGGTCTGGTTCACCACCTCACAGTTGTTTTGCGTCTAGGTGGCCCGCTGCTAGTAGTGCTCATCCTGCTGCTTCAAGTTTGTATTGTTCGGGCGATGATTTTGGTAGGCAATCCTCCTCTAAGTTTTCCAGATTATCCTTGGCTATTTTTAATTGTGCAGGGAAGAAAAAAAGACAGAAGAAGAAAATACGTATGGGTGTACTCTTCTAGACCCTGTGCCAGACCCCACAAATGGCTGGGGGAATAAGGACAATCAAGACCCTCCTCCTTCAATTGGTACTATGTTAGCCGCTTAGGGTTCTCTATTTTTGGGCATTGCCCAAGTGTTTTGTATGGTTTGTGTTCTCTCGGCAAGGCCCGTCTGATACTTGAGGAGTGATTTTAATATCCTTCCAAACTATATATTTTTTTGATCAATTGTACATATATTTAATTTAATATATATAGTTAGGTATTTTCATAAAAAAAAAAAGCCATCTCAATATCTTGAGAAAATTGTTTTATAACATAATCTTTGCTTCTAACAAAACAATTTTATAGAAAATAGATAATCACTAATAATTTAGGACAAATAGATAATTAGTAGTGACGAGTCTTTCTCCTCTCCCTACTTCGCACACTCAACACCTTTCTTCTATTTATCTTATTGGTAGAATGGATAAAAATGCTTTTATCAATCCTACTCAATCTACACATTTACCCATTCATATAAAAGGAAATGAGCAACATTGGTTATAAATGAAACATATATAGCTTACCCTATAGAATTTGAATTTATGATCTCGAAAAAATCATCAAAACCCACACCATTAAAATCACTTTTCTTCGTAACAGAGAGTAATGTGAAAGTATCACATTCTAATATTCTATGAATAAACTCGGTACATAACATCAATACAAAGTGAGAGATTATATTAACTCTGATAGAGAAAATCATGAACACTCTTGCGGTACCCTCTGCTTCCATGATTTCTATGCCCAAAATATATGACAGACGACCGAAAAGACACTCCACTCTTCTCTAATCCATCCCCACTCATTCTATTCCCTGTAACGTCACCAGTTCGAATCTTGACATTGTATGGAGGAGAATAGTTTTCACAGCTGTAGATAACCAACAGCTGGTTCAAACAAAGAGAACAGAACAGACGCCCACCATGTTTGCACAAGGATGCTTTTTGCAGAAATTCTTTCTCTCCATATTTGTTTCTCCTTCACAAAAGTTTCCGTACATAACTGTGATTTATACATGCAAAAAAGTTATTGAAACCAATTTCGAGAATACGAGAATTCTCTATCATTTAAAAAAAAATTGGTCAGCAACGGTGTTGGCAAACGTGGCAGGCCACGGACAGATTTTACTCAACAAAATTAGGGTTTTGAACATGCAAAATTTCTAATTGGATAACGTGGTTTGTCGTCTAATGCAGTTGACAGAGTAAATAATTTCTTTATCACCTGCAGACTTCACATTTCTTAGAGTGTACACAAAGCAAGGAGATGAGTTTTTAAAGAAAATTTTAAATCACTCTGTTTCAGAAAAGTATATGAAACATTATCTTAACGACATATGGCGTCCATCGTGAGTACAGAGCATTTGTAACGTGGCGTCTTCAATTTTTTAACATACGCAAGGAATCTTGGTACAGATTGAACTCACTCTCTTACGTTTATAAAATCTGTACTTCTTTTTGGCATTGTTCTCTTTTCTTTCTCAGACTTTGACGTTTTCCATGTTTTATATTACTGAATTTATGTGGGGAAGTTTGCGAAGTCATCCTTAAGGCCTCTTTGATGCATGAAATTAATTTATTTAGAATAGGTGTATTTTAAAATAAAGACCTATTTTTGGATTAAATAATTTTGAAAACGAAAGCTGGAATAAGGTTTGGACCTGTTTGGTGCACCTAGAAGATGATTAGGAATTAATCTATTCTGCGTTTGGATCCCATAATGTGGAATAAAGATTATTTTTCATTTTTTTGATTAATTTGAACAATATGTATTTTTAACTTATTAAAAAATTATAATTATAAAAAAATATTTTCTTACAAATTTTAATTTTTGAACTTATCATTTTTGTTGCTAGTTTTTTAATTAAAATATATATGTATTTTTAACTTATATATTTTTAAATTAAATTATATATTATTAACTTAAAAGAAATAAGATTATTAAAAAAAAACATTTTTTTACAAATTTTAATTTTTGAATTATTAACTTAAAAAAAATAAGATTATAAAAAAAAATTCCCAAAAAACCTAAAGAACCGTTCACAATACATTTTGTTGTAATTTCGAATCCATGAATAGCTTATTCTGGAATAAAAAATGAATTTCACGTTCCCTAATGATTTTAAAAAGTCAAGCTAACCTTTGGATGACTACTATAAAATATTATCATTATCATTAAAAATAAGATTTTTCTATGGATGGGATGTAAAATTATTATCGATTCCTTAAAATTTTAGTAAGGAATATTGATGAGGTAAAAAATATGCTTAGGGATACATATGATTGTGCCAAGAAAGAAAATTTGATAATCTTGAAAGGTACGAGGTTATTAATATTTATAAAAGATTATCATTATTTGTAATTTGACTAATGTCATTATTAAAAATGAAAGAGAAGACTCTTAATGTGACAAAATATTAAAATATATGCATCTGTTTGGTTCTCATTTATTGGTTGTTTAGTATCATCAACAAATTTGGATGTAAGGGGATGAAAAGTGGAAAGATGTCATTATACTGTATTAGGGGCATGCTTAGAGAATCTGATGGCTGCATAGATGTATCCCAATGTCTATGTAGCCATCAAAAACTAACTTTTACCAAGGAGAATACAAAAAAAAACTAAGTGCCTCCTTGGTAACATTAGAGAATCTAATGGCTACATAGATGTCTCCTAGTGACATAGGAATGGGCTCGGCTTAACCAGTACACACTAAACATGACTGTGCTGAGGTGGCTCTGTGGGCCCTTCTTAACTCCAATTTCTTTAACTCAATTATTTGTTAGCATTTGTTTTGGTTGGTTATTTCTATTCCCATCTGCCACATTTTGCTGTCAATTAAAGTAAGGCTAACTGGAGGAGAAGTTCAGATGTGGGTATCACCAAGGATGGAGAGTGTGAAATACCATTCAAAGACCATTTTTCATTTCTTATCTGATTTGAATGACAAGGATTCATTAGAGAACTGCTTTCTTTCATTCTATAGCATTCTATGAAGATCTTTTTTACTCCATTTGTTGTTTTAAATCCTAGACACAATGCCCTCATGAGTCTTTTGTATGTATTTCAAATCACACTATTTCAAATTATTGGAAATGCTAGACTAATGGTGTATATTCACATACTTCAAGCGTTGTACGAGGAAAGATAGTATAATGTCGAGAAGATAAAATATCTAAATTTTTGTTTTGCGTGGAAATATAGTATAAAGTAGAGAAGATAACATACCTAAATTTTTTGTTCAACCCGTCTATAAAAAGATTTTCGTGGCCTACTTTGGTATGATGGACTATGTTTACTTATTCTTCAATGTCTTATGTTAGATTCATACATGTATATTTGATCTATGTTAATTTTATAGTTTTGTATTTGAACTTTAGAATTTTAAAGCTCAAAATCCAACTTAATGGTATTTGTTAGTAATGATTTGTGTGTTTTGTTATTGTATTTAAATATATTTATTCATTTATTTAAATTATCTAAGAGTCTATGGAATATATTTAGAATTAGATTTGTGAAAATAGGTAAAAACATTTACCAATATTATTGGACAATTATATTGATATGTGTCATCTTAGTTCTATACATATTCTCATAATGTTTTGATTCTTTGGTTAGTGTTCTAACATTGTTTTATTACATTTTGAACAAAGAAAAAACTATTTTAAATTTAATAGATTGTCCAACTTGTTGTTACAAAACCCTACCTATCCTTGTAAATATTTAGACTTCAAAAGTCAAGGTGAATGAACACTAGTATTCCGCATGAACAGATAGGTGAAATCCACAATTTATAGTTTAGGTTTGCACACAAGTTCATATATGCACTTTAAAATATAAATTACACACTTGTATACGAATCTAAATGAAAACATAATTAATTTGTAGAATCTATAATCTTTATATAATCAAACATTAAAATTGGAGAGCCAGGGAAGCTGTCAAACCTTGGCTTCACTGGGTTGGCAATGGATTCTGGGATGGGCTCTCTTTCAAACAGCATAACATTTGGTGGTCCCCGCTTTTTTCTCAATAAGGGTTTCCTCTGGCCAAAATCCAGGGGATGAGTACTCTGCATTTTCACAAACAGGGCATTCAAACGCCCAAGGATTTTTTTTCCAGAGCCACCACGAGTCTCCGCTCTTGGGATGATCTCCGAGTTCAATTCCAGCTCACTCGTCCAGATCATCAGACTTTTGACTTGCTTGTCTCTGCTATTCTGCCGCATCTCCTGCACAAACTTGGCATTCAGTTAGTTAAACCTTGGTGGAAAGATCGAAATTGGCACCTTGACATGGCATTTACCAACTAAAAACCCAAACTTGGGTATTCTTGGGTTGTGGCTCATTTTCCTATGATTGATTCTCTCAATCAAAGTTGGCATCTTTCTTCTTCCCAGAAGACTTGGAGCTGGCGTTTCCACACTATTTGGGATGCTATCACTGAACCCAAAATTGCTCATTTTTCTTGGTGTCTGATCTACCAGGGTTTACCCTTGGGAGCTCAGCTTTGACATTTAGGTTTGCCTGATCCCAAATGCCCATTCTGTGGGCATTCATAAACCATTATGCATATTTTTTGGTTTTATTGTCAAGCCAAGAACTATTGGAAATGGATTCATAGTTTTTTTATGCCATTTCAACTTGAGCCTTTCTCTTGGCATATGGCTCTCCTTGCGGACTCACCCAGAATGCCTTCCCAGTATACCTAGATTTGGCATGATTTCAGGATGGAGATTTTGTTTTCCTTATGGAAAGACCATAATGCTGTTATTTTTACTCACCGCTTTTTGGATATCAATGTTTCTCTTTATGCTAAGGCATGTTTATGTAATAATGTCATGATACAGATCCAAGTTCAAGTTGACAAGGTGGCCCTTGAGGTCGCCCACTTGTAGGAGTTGCTGCAACATTGCGGTAATACCCCATGTATTGTAGCACGGGTGCCACTAGATTCTCTCTCTGTTGACCGTACGCCACCCTGAGGCTGGCATCATAGTAGGAGTGCTTCAGCCAGGCGCTCTAGAATGTCACGCTCTTGGCACTGCCACTTTGCCTCTCCTCCTGATAGGAGGGCCTCGACTGTTGGCTGACCTCCTTTGCTTGTCTCTACTGCTGCTCGGTTGTCAGCCACTGTTCCTGTGTGGCCTCCTGCTACTTCTGATAAAATCCCCTGCTTGGCTCTTGCAATCTCTCCCACGTGGGAGGAAGGAGAACTAGAGAAAGAAAAAGAAGAAGATGATGGGTGGTTGCTTCCCGACCAGACCCCTAGGCCCAATGTTTGGGGCAATCTAGATGATAAAGATCCTCCTCCCTCTTTTGCTACTGCTCTCGTAGCTTGAGGGTTTTTCTTATATGTTATCTTTTTATGAATAGCTGTATGATTCTGGCATGATGCCATGTGACTCTTCGCGGGGTGATTTTTTATCCCCCGGTCTATTTTTGTGAATATTGTACTTTGTTCAATATATTAATAGTAAAGACCTCTATTCATAAAAGAAAACATTAAAATTGTAATACTTTGAATTAATTCAGTAATTAATATAATTACCAATCTCAATTAAGTATCAAAATTTAATTATTAAATTATTTCTAGTAAAAAGTGAGTCAAACATAAAAAAATGGAGTCTCATAGGCATGCCAAGATGAAAAAGATATGTTTTCTTCATCCTAAATTAATCATGCACCCCATTTTGAAGTACAAATTCCCACCCACCCTAACTATTGCCTTCCACAACTAAAATTATTTCCCACCCACCATAACTATTTACTTGCCGCTAAGTTCTTAGAATTGATTTGTTCTCCTCGTGGGAGAATTGCGCTACATAGTTTCTTGGAAATTACTTCTATAAGTATTTACTTGCCGTTGAGTTCTTAGAACTTATTTGTCCTCCTCATGGGGAAATTGCGCTACATAGTTTCTTGGAAATTACTTCTATAACTATTTACTTGCCGCTAAGTTCTTAGAATTAATTTGTCCTCCTCATGGGGAAATTACGCTACATAGTTTCTTGGAAATTACTTCTAAAAATATCAGAAGCAACCAAGCAGGAAGGGGATATATAGTGGGATCATATTTATTATTGGAAAATATTATTATTTTCATTACAAAATATGTATTGAACGGAAAAGAAGTTTAAGGGTAGAAATTTCATAATTATAATTTTACACTTTCATACATTTTCCATTTTGAAATTATAATTATCCCTATTATTTAATACAATTCAATTGATTTTTCAATTATTTTCTAAATAATTTTTTTTGAAGAAAATTAATAAATAAATTAATAGAAATAAATAAAAATAATTAGCGCTTGAGTCATTAACCTATCAAATTGGGTAACTGTACATAATAACCTGGCCAAAATAACCCTGGACACAATAACCCCGCCATAATAAACCAAGGACACAATAACCCAGGGTCACAATAACCCATGGTCAAAATAACCCATGGTTATTTTAGATCAAGTTAATATGCTAAAAAAGGGATTGTGAGGCACCATAGAGGATACTTAGGTCATTTTTAGACCATAAATCCATTATATACCCCTAAAATTGCCTTAAAACATCTTTAATATGCTTAAATAGCTTATAAAATGGTAAATAATTATAGAAATAAAGACAAATTCGTGGGAATAAGCTAAATAAGAGTTATTATGAAAAGATATAAGTCAAAAGGCATTATGAAGAGGCATTAAGAGGATATATAAAGTGGTAGAATTAAGAGAAGTAAAGGAAGGAAGAAGGGGAGAAGAATTAAGAGTATGTAATCAATGCATTCAAAACACTTCTACAATCTCCTTATTATATAGAACATGAGGAGAATTTGCAACCCATAAATTGATTATTTTGAAGACACATGGATTGGGAAACCAACTGGAAGAGGCAACAGACGGTCACCCAAGTTTCCAATCACAATGTGGAACTGTTATTCAACTATTCAAGATGATCTTCCCAAAACCAATAATTCCATTGAGGGATGGCATAGAGGATTTAGTGAATTGTTTCAATCATTGCATAGCTCAATCTGGAAATTCATCAAAGTAGTGAAAAAAGAACAGGGTCTCCAAGAGAATAAAATAGAGAAATATATCGCTGGACACACTACACAACCAAGCAGGAAAAAATACCGTGAACTCAAAGAAAGACTAAAAAGACTAGTTGATGCTTATGACAATAATAATATTTTAGATTATATAAGAGGCATTGCTCATAATTTGACACTTTAATTGAAAATTTGAAATTTTTTTTTTTAGAAATATTCTTGTAATTTATAAATTTTGTTTTCCTTTCTCTATAATCTTATGGGGTTATTTTGTCCAAGGGTTATTATGACCCTAAGTTATTTTGTCCTCGGGTTATTGTGGCTGGGTTATTCTGTCCAGGGTTATTATGTCCTGTAATCATCAAATTGGCACTCAATAGACAAAAGTACAAGGATGACATGAGTTGGATGAAAATTAAAATATATCACTTGATGAAAATGGTGTCATCACTTTGTAAATATCAAAAACCTATTTGTCATGTCATGTTAGATTTGGTTTAAGCCTATTAACCACAACTATTATGGTAGTTAGGTTACGCCAAAAAAATGTTTGGATTAAGTTGTATCAACCTTGGAATCTTAATATATTTACTATTTATTTATTTTTTGTACCCACTTTGGATGTGTAATCAGGGGTAATTCGGGTCTGTAACTTGTAATTCAAAAAAAATCTAACCATAAAAATCTGTTAATATAAGTTAGCATATAAATCTCTAATATTAAAATAGGGAGCAAGGTAAAGTAAATCATAAATAATAAACAAATTGAAAATAATTAAAATAAATGCATATGCAAATCAGATATAGTCCTCCTTTATTTTTCTCCTTCTTAATGCAATGTCGTCTCTCAGTGTCAAGGTCAAGTGTGTCAGCATAAGAAATCAAAAGTCTATAATTCATGTGATTACCAAATATGAGAATTAATTTTTTATTTATAATAATTTTGGGGTTTCAATCAGGATTCCTTGGTTGATGGGATTGATTATCTATGATAGAAGAGTGAACTCAGATTAATTGAAGAGTAAACTCAATTGATTGATCTGTTAAGTGAATTGAATGAAAGCTAACTAGATAGATTGGTTAGTCAACAAAATAGATTGATCAGATGATTGATTAGATGGAATAGAAGACTAAATAAATTGAATTGATAATTAGTGAGAAAAGTGTGATTGATAAGTTAGAAAGTGTGATTGATTAGTAGAATCAAACTTAGTATTAGTTAGAAGTGGAAGAATAAATATAATTAAACAAATATAAAATTCATTTATTTGCACATTAGGGAATATAAATAAATTTATTTATTTATGAGAGGAATCATTAGCAAAACAATAAATTAGCATTTATTTAACTATGAGTGTGATATTGATTAATTAAATGTAATAATTAAAAAAGAGGGAATATTTAATAGATAATGCAATTATTTAATTAAAGTACAGACATATGGAATAATTAAATATACTTATTTAATTACTTTAGAAGAAATAATGATGAATGTTAATTAGACACTTAATAATTAAATAATTAATTAAAATTACTTAATTATGAAATTTGGCAAAAATTATGAATTCTAATTTAGAATATAGTAGAAAGACACAAATTAATTAATTAAATAATTAAGATTATTTAATAATTTAAGAGAAATATTAGTAAAATCATTGCGTACAAGCAATTGATCATTTTTAGGTGTCTACATTTTGCCTCTCTTTGATACAATGCATTTTCGAGCGTTGTTTCAAAGAATAATTTATAAAATTAATGCCTCAGTATGCCCTTGTGAGAAAGTTGTAGTAAATAGGTAATATGGTGCCCCCTCTACGAAATGAGTGAAAAATATAATGAAGGGCTCATTTTGGTTGATAATGTCAATAAGATCACAATGTAACTCACAGTTTGAAAAACAAAGGTCAAAGGCAAAATTTATGGGGTTTGGAAGGTCAAAATCATCGCAACCAATAAAAATGCATTGTGTGAACATCCATCAAGGTGGGGTAGGGGGTATAAATATGAGTGAGGGTTCATTTTCAAATTCATTTGCACTCTTTGCTTTTGGAGAATTTGGTGTGGAAGGAGAAGTTTTTGAGCGATTTGTGGAGCGATGGTGACTTATGAGGAAGGAGTACACATCAGCAATCGGGTAAGGATCTATCAATGTCCTACAAATGCCCCACCTCCGGTGAGTTTTGACAACCTTTCTTGTATTTTTTCTTATTTTTCATGCATTTTTTGGATTAGGATTAGGTTAGACTAGAGCCAAATCACCACACTTAGGGGCCTTAATTGACACACATATAGTTTAAGAGATGCACATGGTAGATGTAGGTTTAGGGTCTAAGTTATAAGTGAGCTGCACTTGGTGCTAGAGTGACACACTTATAGTGTGGAATTGGTGCACTCATAGTGTGATTTTGACACACTTAGAGTAGGAAAGTGACACACGTAGTGGGTTGTTTCAACACAAATGCCTGGTAAAATGTGGTGATAAATGAGTCACACTTACGGGTTTGAAATGAAGTAGTTAGGTTGTTTGAATAGTTATCAAATATATGTAATGAAATTTATTATGCATTTTGACATGTGTGAAAATGGTATAGCGTAGATGCATTTTGACTTTGTTTTACCATATGTGTATTGACGGTGGACTGCATTGTTACTTGTAGATTAGGGATGATGTCATAATTAGTTGGGAGAAACATCTCAACACACTCACCTATAGACATAGACTAGATAATGATGAGCATGAGTATTTGGATATCCTTGGATTACTCCATGTTACACTAATGCCCGAGATTAAGGAAAATAGGGTCCCTGTCATTGCTTTGTGCGAGAGGTGGCACTCAGAGACTTCCCCCTTCCACCTTTTGATAGGAGAGTGCATAATTACTGTGGAGGATATGTATAGGATCATATGGATTCTGATTCACAGGGAGAGGGTTGTGTACTCTTTCCAAACTAGCAAAGCAATACTGTGTGACCTATATGGTTGTAGTGCGGCGGGCCTAGCAATTAAAGGATATGAGATTAGATGACAAGACATGGTTGGATATGATTCATACTTTACATAATTTTGAAAGGTACGAGGTTATTAATATTTAATAAAAGATTATAATTATTTTTAATTTGACTAATGTCATTATTAAAAATGAAAGAGAAGACTCTTAATGTGACAAAATATTAGAAGATATGCATTTGTTTGGTTCTCATGTATTCGTTGTTTAGTATCATTAAGAAATTTGGATGTAAGGAGATGAAAAGTGGAAGGATTCCATTATACTTTATTAGGGCATGCTTAGAGAATCTTATGGTTGCATATATGTCTCCTTTTGTCTATGTAGCCATTAGAAACTAACTTTTACCAAGGAGAATTAAAAAAAAACTAAGTGCCTCCTTGGTAACATTTGAGAATCTGATGGCTGCATAAATGTCTCCTAGTGACATAGGAATGGGCTGGGCTTAACCAATATACACTAAGCGTGACTGCCCTGAGGTGGTTGTGTGGGCCGTTCTTAACTCCAATTTCTTTAACCCAATGATTTGTTAGCTTTGGTTCTGGTTGGTTGTTTATGTTCCTCATCTGCCATATTTTTCTTTCAATTAAAAGTAAGGCTAACTGGAGGAGAAGTTCAGATGTGGGTATCACCAAGGATGGAGAGTGCAAAATATCATTCGAAGGCACTTTTTAATTTCTTATCTGATTTGAATGATGAGGAATCGATAGAAAATTGCTTGCTTTCATTCTGTAACATTCTATGAAAAATTGTTCTACTCTATTTGTTGTTTTAAATCCTAGACACAATGCTCTCAAGAGTCTTTATTATGTATTTCAAATCACATTGTTTCAAATTGGTTGAAATGCTAGACTAGTGGTGTATATTCACCTACTTCAAGCAGTGTGCGAGGAAAGATAGTATAACGTAGAGAAGATAAAATATCAAAATTTTTGTTGTGCGGGGAAAGATAGTATAAAGTAGAGAAGATAAAATATCTAAATTTTTTGTTCAACCCGTCTATAAAATTATTTTTGTGGCCTGCTTTGGAATGATGGACTGTGTTTACTTATTCTTCAATGTCTTATGTTATATTCATACATGTATATTTGATTTATGTTAATTTTGTAGTTTTGTATTTGAACTTTAGAATTTTAAAGCATAAAATCTAACTTAATTGTGTTGGTTAGTATTGATGTGTGTGCTTTGTTATTGTATTTAAATGTAATCATTCATTTATTTAAATTATCTAAGAGTCTATGGAATATATTTAGAATTAGATTTGTGAAAATAGGTAAAAACAAATTATTAATATTATTGGACAATTATATTGATATGTATCATCTTAGTTCTATACATATTCTCATATTGTTTTGATTCTTTGGTTAGTGTTCTAACGTTGTTTTATTGCATTTTGAACAAAGAACAAACTATACTTTAAATTTAATAGATTGTCCAACTTGTTGTTACTAAACCCTACCTATCCTTGTACATATTTAGACTTCAAAAGTCAAGGTGAATGAACACTAGTATTCAACATGAACTATAGGTGAAATCCACAATTTATAGTTTAGGTTTGTACACAAGTTCATATATGCACTTTTAAATATAAATTACACACTTGTATATATGAATCTAAATGAAAACATAATTAATTTGTAGAATCTATAATCTTTATATAATCAAACATTAAAATTGTAATACTTTAAATTAATTATTTAAATTCCATATTTAATTTAGTAATTAATATAATTATCAATCTCAATTAAGTATCAAGCATTAATTATTAAATTATTTATACTAAAAAGTGAGTCAAAGATTGAGAAATAGAGTCTCATAGGCATGCCACGATGAAAAAAATATGCTTTCTTCATCCTAAATTAATCATGCACCCCATTTTGAAGTACAGATTCCCACCCACCCTAATTATTGCCTTCCTCAACTAAAATTATTTCCCACCCACCATAATTATTTACTTGCCGCTAAGTTCTTAGAATTGATTTGTCCTCCTCGTGGGGAAATTATGCTACATGGTTTCTTGGAAATTACTTCAAAAAATATCAGAGGGCAACCAAGCGGGAAGGGGATATATAGTGGGATCATATTTAGTATTGGAAAATATTATTATTTTCATTACAAAATATGTATTGAATGGAAAAGAAGTTTAAAGGTAGAAATTTCATAGTTTTAATTTTACACTTTCATACATTTTGCATTTTGAAATTATAATTATCTCTATTATTTAATACAATTCAATTTATTTTCTAATTATTTTTTAAATAAATTTTTTGAAGAAAAATAATAAATAATTTAATAGAAATAAATAATAATAATTAGCACTTGAGTCATTATCCTATCAAATTGGCACTCAATAGACAAAAGTGCAAGGATGACATGAGTTGGATGAAAATTAAAACATATCACTTGATGAAAATGGTGTCATCACTTTGTAAATATCAAACACCTATTTGTCATGTCATGTTAGATTCAGTTTAAGCAGATTAACAACGACTATTATGGTGGTCGGGTTACACCCAAAAAATGTTTAGATTAAGTTGTATCAACCTTGGAGTCCTAATATATTTACTATTTATTTATTTATTTTTTGTACCCACTTTGGATGCGTAATCAGGGGTAATTTGGGTTTGTAACCTGTAATTCAACACAATTCTAACGATAAAAATATGTTAATATAAGTTAACATATAAATCTCTAATATTAAAAGAGGGAGCAAGGTAAAGGAAATCATAAATAATAAAAAAATTAAAAATAATTCAAATAAATGCATATGCAAATCAGATATATTCCTCCTTTATTTTTCTCCTTCTTAATGAAATGTCTTCTCTCAGTGTCAAGCTCAAGTGTGTCAGCATAAGAATTCAAAAGTCTATAATTCATGTGGTTACCAAATATGAGAATGAATTTTCTATTTATAAAAATTTTGGGCTTTCAATGAGGATTCCTTGATTGCTGGGATTGATTATCTATGATAGAAGAGTGAACTCAGATTAATTGAAGAGTAAACTCAATTGATTGATCTGTTAAGTGAATTGATTGAAAGCTGACTGGACAGATTGGTTAGTCAACAAAATAGATTCATTAGAGAATTGATTAGATGAAATAGAAGACTAAATAAATTGAATTGATAAGTGAATAAATTGATTAGTCAAAAAAGTGTGATTGAAGAGTTAGAACTTGTGTGATTGATTAGTAGAATGAAACTTAGTATTAGTTAGAAGTGGAAGAATAAATGTAATTTAACAAATATAAAATTCATTTATTTTCACATTAGGGAATATAAATAAATTTATTTATTTAATTATGAGAGGAATAATTAGTAAAAGTAAATAAATTAGCATTTATTGAACTATGAATGTGAAATTGATTAATTAAATGTAATAATTAAAAAGAGAGAGCATTTAATAAATAATGCAATTATTTAATTAAAGTACAGACATGCGGAATAATTAAATTTAATTATTTAATTACTTTATAGAAGAAATATTGATGAACGTTAATTAGACGCTTAATAATTAAATAATTAATTAAAATTACTTAATTATAAATTTTGGCAGAAATTGTGAATTCAAATTTAAAATATAGTAGAAAGACACAAATTAATTAAATAATTAAGATTATTTAATAATTTAAGAGAAATATTAGTAAAAACACTACGTATAAGCAACTGGTTATTTTTAGATTTCTACATTTTGCCCCTCTTTGATACAATGCATTTTCGAGTGTTGTTTCAAAGATAATTTATAAAATCAATGCCATAGTATGCCCTTACGAGAAACTAGTAGTAAATAGGTAATATGGTGCCCCCTCAATAAAATGAGTGAAAAATATAATGAAGGGCTCATTTGGTTGATAATGTAAATAGGATCACAATGTAACTCACAGTTTGAAAAATGAAGGTCATACACAAAAGTTATGGGGTTTGGAAGGTCAAAATCATCACAACCAACAAAAATGCATTGTGTGCACATCCATCAAGGTGGGGTAGTGGGGTATAAATTATAGGAGTGAGGGTTCATTTTGAAATTAATTTGCACTCTTTGCTTTTGGAGAATTTGGTGTGGAACGAACAGTTTTTGAGCGATTTGTAGAGCGCTGGCGACTTACGAGGATGGAGTACACATCAGTGATCGGGTCAGGACCTATCAACGTCCTACAAATGCCCCACCTCCAGTGAGTTTTGACAACTTTGCTTGTATTTTTTTCTCATTTTTCATGCATGATTTTTATTAGGGTTAGGTCGGACTAGAGCCAAATCACCACACTTAGGAGTCGCAACTGACACACTTATATAGTTTAAGAGATGCACATGGTAGATGTAGGTTTAGGGCCTAAGTTATAAGTGATCTACACTTGGTACTAGAGTGACACACTTATAGTGTGGAATTGGTGCACTCATAGTGTGATTGTGACACACTTAGAGTAGGAAATGACACGCGTAGTGGGTTGTTTCAACACAAATGCCTAGTAAAATGGGGTGATAAATGAGTCACACTTATGGGTTTGAAATGAAGAAGTTATGTTATTTGAATAGTTATGAAATCTATGTAATGAAATTTATTATGCATTTTGACATGTGTGAAAATGATATAGCGTAGATCCATTTTGACTTTGTTTTACCACTTGTGTATTGACAATGGACTGTATTATTACTTGTAGATTTGTAGATTGGGGATGATGTCCTAATTACTTAGGAGAATCATCCCAACACACTCACCTATAGACATAGACTAGATAATGATCAACATGAGCATTTGAATAGCCTTGGATTACTCCATGTTACACTGATGTCCGAGATTAAGGAAAATAGGGTCCTTGTCATTTCTTTGTGTGAGAGGGGGCACTCAGAGACTTCCCCTTCCACCTTTTGACAGTAGAGTGCACAATTACTTTGGAGGATGTGTTTAGGATCCTATTTATTCTTATTCATGAGGAGAGGGTTGTCTACTCTTTCTGAACTAGCAGAGCAATACAACATGACCTATATGGTTTTAGTGCGGCAGACCTAGCGATTAAAGGTTATGAGATCATATGAAAAGACATGGTTGGATATGATTCATACTTTGCAATTATTTGTAGGATTGTGGTATGTGTTTTGGTTCTAGATAGGAGAGAGCATGGGTTCCCTATTCAGTGGGGAGAAGTATTTAGAGAGATGTGGCTATGAGGGACTGTCTATGCATGGGGACCTTGTGTGTTAGCTATGGTATAATATCATCACTTACTATATGACATTGTGTATCATATGGCACAAAGATTAGGGTGTGGTGTCACACTTTTATAGGTGTGGTCATTTGAGCATATAGTTGTATTTTGTCTAATTTTTAAAAGACTAGCCATTCAACTAGGACAACCCTATGTTTATTGTTATGAGGTGGTGGTTCACAAATAGATGGGCCATTTGAGGTACTGGAGACATTTGTTAGACACATTGAGGGAGTTACCTAGATACCCTACATTGGTTTCCCTATGTGGGCTGACGGGGATGACCAACTCTAGTTTTGTAGACAATAGAGATATTTGATTTGTCGGTCTATACAGTATTCCTGTATTATTAAGATACAACTTCTAGATAAGGTCTTGAGGCAGTATGGAGAGAGAAAGGGATTACCAGTGGGGTCAGCATAGTTTTCTCGGTGCACAATAGATGTGAGAGGCTGGGGACTAGTGATCCACATAGCTACAATAGTTGCAAAGTTTACTACCTTGGATCCTTTGAGGTGGGATTAGCTATCAGTGATAGCAGATGTTGGGACCACAAAAGATTATGATGCATGGTGGTTTACTCATAGGCCCATACCTTACATGGATCAAGGAGTTATAGTACCCATTGATATGCAACGTTGGGCTAGACAACAACGGAGGAGGTATGGGAGGTGAGGTAGATGTGGTGGTCGTGGAGGGAGAGATGAAGGTAGAGATGGTGGATACAAGGGAGGACACGGTGGAGGGAGAGATGGAGGATGAGGTAGATGAGGAGGTGGAGATGATGGTGGGGAGGGAGATGACAGTGGTGGAGGATGTGTTATTGTAGATATTCTGGTGGTTTCTCTTGTTATTACTCCAATAGTACTGGTAGCAACATGAGGTTGAGATGATGATGTAGATGTTACTGGGAGTAGTTTAGAGGAGATTGAGAGTGATAGTACGACCAACAATAGTAGTAGATATAAATCTTCCAGTGATGAGATGGAGGTTGAGGGTGACAATACATGACTCATGGATGTGGCCATGGGTGGTTTTGATGAGGCTATAAAGAATATACCTATGAGATTAGATATTGGAAAGAGGGGTGAAGATCAAGAGGATGAGATGAGGAGATTGAGGAATGAGGTGAGAGATCTCTAGGGTAGATTGGATAGATCTATGGGGATGGTGATATAGGAGGAGACCAAGGTTATTGAGGTAGAGGGGATGAAAACAATGGTAGATGAAAAACTCCATTGGTATGTATCGAGGGTGACCACTTTGGAGGGGAGGATAGCGAAGAATAAAATGGATGGGGATAAGGAGAGAGAAAATATTAGGGAGGACGTAAAGGCAATGGAGGGAAGAGCATAGGTAGTAGAGGCCAAAGTCCAGGAAGCATAGGAAGATGTGAGGTCATTTATTTATAGTGTATAGGATATGACCTTGCAGTAGAGTATTGACATGTTCTTCTAGGAAGGTACAAATGCCAGTAGACACACCCAAGATATGTAAAGAGAGATTGATTATTAGTAGGCACATTATGAGCATTTTGTGCCCACTGAGAAAAGGGTTCCTAGCTATATAGCTTCACAGAGATTGCAGAGATCCCAAAGATCACAAAGCAATAGGGCAGTTGTACAACCTCTTAGAGCATCCCAAGAAGGTATAGATGCACCTCCTAGACAGACCAAGGCTGGTCCTTTGACTTTCATACCACCTAGACCTCCTAGAGAAGATGGTGGATGAAAAAAACTTGACATTTTAGACATCTTTTGTATATATTTTGTGAGCTTGTGAGCTCTTTGTTAAACACTGATTATGATATTTGAGTTATATAGATGTGATGTAGTTTTAGCAGGATTATGTGTTCATATGATCTACTTTACTTTATGCTTTATGTTATGCACATGTTTTCTATGATGATATGCTCTACATGACTGTGCTATGATTTATGAACGATCTAGATATGATTATGCATGTGTTCTTTTTCCTATATGTTTGTTGTGATGTGATATGATGTGATGATCTATATGATTGTTTTATACTTGTGCAGATATGATGTCATAATGATGCACTTTCTATTTTATATGATTTAATGTGATGGATGATGGCCTATGTGATGTATTTATTGATGTAATGAATGATATATGTTTTTGGATTAATTATGTGGTTTATCTAGCCATGGGATGCAATGATTTGATGTTTATGCTTTTGTACTAATATGATATGTATGCGGGATGTCATTTTTGTTTGTGTCAAAATACAAAACCATAATGAATGTAGGGACTGAATGAGAGAATTGTTAGGACTGACAATTAGAGAGAATTAGGATGAATTAGAGAGAATGTAGACTAAAAACAAGAAAAAATCAGCAAGATCTAGACAAATCCATATTAATCATTTATTGAAGTCAATGGATAGGTGCTAACAACATCACATGAATTATGGACAAAAGACTATGCCAAAATCAAGAGGATATCCACGCCTAGAAAGGCAGAGATACAAGGAAAGAAAAGAGGAGATGCTATATAGAAAAGAGAGGTTTTCTCCTGCTGAACACAGGATACAAAAAAATATAAATCAAAACTAAAAGAAATGGTTTGGATGCATAAAAAGTCAATATAGGAAACAATTTCTTTAAAGGCAAGGAAGATCAAACATCTCAAATTGCAGCCATGGTTCAGCTACTAACCAAATAGTGGAAAGAACAATAACGCACACACAATCATATTTAGCATGGCTTTAGATGTCCCCAAACCAAGCATCATAAATAATAGAAAGATAAATGGAAGAAAGACAGTCAGACTATGCACATAGCTATTAAAGGGAGTGGAATTCATCACAAATCTAAATTGATGCAGTTAATAGAAATGGGATGGCCGAGAGTGCAAGAAATGTACAAACCAAGTAATAAAGCTCATAAAGGAAAAGGGTAAGATGCAGTACTAAGACCGATCTAACATGACAACGTACGAATGATTCTCCATATTCTAGAAAAGTACATTGAATAATACAATTGGAATATTTTGGTTATCAATTTTTAATGATAAGAATCAAAATCTAAACATCCTTATACATTCAAGATCTACGCTAAAGATCTCACAAACAAAAAAGAAAGAAATGAAGTTATGGAAGATAAATATCACAATTGACCTACAATACATACATCATTGTGAGAGGTGAGAGTTTGAAGGATGCTGAGAAGAATTATTTATTACAGTGATTGTTTTGCAGTGACTAAATATAGAGAACCCACAGACAAAACTGTTAGTGTTCATTTTTCACTCCAGTCAACGTCAACATGCAGAACCTTCAGATTTAGTCACTGTTAACATGCATCAGTTCACTCCTTAAATTGTGGATCTGTTTCAAACGGTAGATTTTCTTGTGTTTTCCATAGGTTTATGCTCCATGCATTCTTTATGTAAGGCTAACTAAAGAGAAGTAGAGTTTATTTTCTCCACCTCTTCAAAAATTACATGCATGTATTGCAAAATTTCTATTTCTATCTATATATTCATTGCAATTTCCACAATTGAAGACAATGTGATCAATATAGAATTTTCATTCTTGGTAGCTCTCTTTTTCTTCTATATTATTCTGCAAATTTTATTTTTATTTCTAGCTAGATCTATAAACTTGTTTTTTTTGCAGGAACAAAAGATCAGAGCTTGAAAGAATGGAGTTTCTAGCCTTTTTTATTCTTATGTCATATGATTATTTTGAATGGGAGCCAAAGATTCTTCTTCAGCCCACAAATAGAGGCTTGTATCAAACAATCAAGACAATAGAGGTTGAATTGAATTCTACATCTGAGTCAAGTCAAGGTCATGCTCTTTTTGCATGGGCCTTGTCTTCATTTCCTCTTTAGTGATACCATGTTTGTGGATGTGTCATGCCTCTCTTTTCAACATTATAGAGGGGTTTCTACTGTTTATGTTGATGTTTCCTTGGTTCCAAGGTTTATCAGTTTTATAGACAATTGACACCTCTATTTTCAACTAGAAATTTTTTCTTGCATGGTTGAGAAGTGTCGTTAGGATCACTCGTATAGGTTTATGTGTCATCTGTATCCTTGACTGATAGATGTTTTTCCTTTTTTTTCCATCTATTGTTTGGGGGTGCCTATGCAGATTATTGTCTTTTGTATCTTTGATTAACATATGTTTTGTCTTTGTTTGTCATCTGCTTATTGCTTGAGTAGTGTCGTTGGGGGCACTCATGCAGACTGATCTTGATTATCATCTCGATTTTAGAGGAGGTTCTTCATTCCACACAATGGCGGTTATCATTTGATAAATTTCCGCACTTTTCTTGTCACAAAGGATTTTATTTTGTATCTCTATTACTATAGTTTTTTAGGGGGGATTTATTCCCACTGGGTTTTCCCTCTTTCCTCATTTTTGTCTCCTTAGTTAGCCTTAAGGGGGCGTTAGTGCATGTGATACGTTCATTAAATCCAAGAAAGATTTAGTTCTTATTACTATTTCGTGTTTGTCAATTCTAACCAAACTTCAGTTCCAAATGGTGATTCACAGATGATTTCAGTCTAATCTATGTTGATGCAGGATGGACGTAATCATGCAATAAGTCTAACTAAGATAGATGTTGTTAGATTCAAATATTCACCACAATTTGTTGTTTTAAATAGTGGTTTATTATTGTATAGAGTAGTGATGGAATATGAGATGAAATTTTATTGTTGATCTGCTCTATTTTTACTTTGTTTCTTGCATGGTTGAGTAGTGTCATTGGGGTCACTCGTAAAGATTCACGTGTTAGATCTGAATCCTTGATTGATAGATATTTTGCCCTTGTTTTTCATCTATTCATTGTTAATCAAGGGCGCCTACGCAGATTCTTATCTTCTACATCTTTGATTGACAAATGTTTTGCTTTTGTTTGTCATTTGCTCATTGTTCGAGTAGTGTCGTTGGGGGCACTCATGCAGATTGATTTTGATCTTCATCTTGGTTTCAAAGGAGTCTCTTCATTCAGCACTATGACAATTATCATTCGATAGATGTCCATGGTTTTCTTGTCATAAAAGATTATGTTAGTGTATATTTTGAGGGGAGATTTTATTCCCACTGGGTTTTCCCTCTTTCCTCTCTCCTTTCTTTATTTTTTTTTCTCCTTAGTTAGCCTTAAGGGGGGCGTTAGTGTTAATTTTCACTCCATTCAAATTCAACATGCAAAACCTTTAGTTTTAGTCACTGTTAACATGCATCAGTTCACTCCTTAAGTTGTGGATCTGAGAACGGTAGATTTTCTTGTGTTTTCCATAGATTTAAATGGTCCATGCATTCTTTATGTAAGGCTAACGAAAGAGAAGTACACTTTATTTCCTCCACCTCTTCAGAAATTATATGCATGTACTGCATAATTTATGTTTCTATCTATATCTTCATTGTATTTTCCACAATTAAAGACAATGTGATCAATATAGATTTTTCATTCTAGGCAGCTCTTTGTTTCTTCTGTATCATTCTGCAAGTTTTGTTTTTCTTTCTAGCTAGATCTATGCTGAAAATTTTACAAAAACCCTACAAAAAGAGTAATTAGTATGAATTAAGATAGATGAAACAAACATTATATTTATTTCCTTCACAGGCCTGCCTCCCAAAAGAAATCCTCTTCATGAATGATCTGACTGAGAATACTTTCATGAGCAGACTGATTTGGCTTCATGTCACAACCCTGAATTCTATTTTGATTTATTAATTCATTTTAAGAATAAAATTAATGACTATATTAGTTAAGTGTAGAGGAATTGTTTATCCTATGTTCTTCTACCTATAAAAGAAAAGAAAGATATTTACACGATGGGAACGGTGGGTGTCATGGATGACTTTTCTTTCAGCAAGTTTGGCATAGACCCTATCTTTATTAGGGGCACACTACCACGTCTTTTGTCCTGATTTGGGGCATAATTCTTCCCTTTGTCCAGCCTGTTGTCATCATAGTTTTGAGCATAATTAAAGATGTAGCGTGCCAGAGAGCTCTATCGTTTGAGCATAGAAATAAAAGCTTGGAAAAGACAGGGTAAATGGGCTTGTGTTGTTCACCATGAAGATTGCGATACCGCTTCCTAAGACTCCCATTTATCTTAGGCAGCGTGTCTTCTAATAAAGTTGTTGAATCTGGCTTATACCTCGTAAATGCATTTTCAATTCTAGCGCATTCTTGTTCTTCATTGAGTCTATGAATCATAGGTGTTGGGCGTTCGTTTTGGCTTTTGGATAAACGACTTGCCAATCTGTGGGAATCTTGTTGTAGTTTCAACTGATTCTAATTTCCTTAGCTTTGTGCAAAGTGTTAGCATAATGAAACTCACTGCTAACTGTTTAATAAATCAGTAAAGCCGTATTTTGGAATCCTTATTGAGCTTATACTATAAGGCTGCGAGTTATAATTCAAAACTTGAAACCGCTTCAGAAAACTGACTGCACACATGGCAAGAAGCTGAATAATAAATGATATTGGAGTCTATCCTATTTATAATCTCCAGCAACCTTTCTTAGTTGGGTATTCTACTAATTTAGTGATTACTTAAAAGTCTAAATAGTAGGAGCATGGATCCTTTGAATTAATAGAATACTCCGACTATGAACTGTGTATAATCATGATTGAGAAAATTGTAGAAAATTCTTGATTAAATATTCAGTCCTGATATGTTTCATAGGATGACTTGTTAGTAACTTTGTTTGTAGACTTTATCATGTGAGGTAAAACGTTGACAAATAGAATAAAGAGGTCTGTTTAAATGTGCAGTATAATTATTTGACATTTACAAGGATGTTTATGTTATTAGTATGAGGGAAAGTCCTACTTCATTTTGTGATAAACGTAGATATTGTTACATTTATCCCAATTAAGCTAATGTCAAAGACAACATATTTTAATGAATTCTTTTGAAAGAGGTAGAAGTAGCATGAATGTAAGTAATGTTTATTGAACAATTCTATAGTTGATATTTTGGAAGTATAAAAGAAAAGCATTCATTAATCACATTGGAAAATTATTATTAATTACGTGTTTATAAAATCAAAGAAAAGTGTTTATGATTCATTGTAAGATCAAAATGTGTTATGGGTAATGAGCTTATTAAGGAAATCCGTTTTACCTTTACTAATGTGTGGATAGATATAAACCTTTTCATGATGCTCACTGCATGTATTGAGAACTAATGATTTCATTAAGAAAAGTATGAATGCGTTGTGGTGTCATCTTGATCATTTATTGCCAGTATGTTTTCCATATGTGAGATGGAATCACAATTCTATAAAATGGTAACGAAATAAAAAGTTGTTTCTTCTATTGGCATAACTATTGTTGATGTTATATAGCACTGGGAGTTATCTTTCTCCTAAAGGAGAATCACTTGTCCAAGAAATGTGAAGGGTCTTGCATTTGGAAATTGAAAAGACTTCCTTGGAGATGTGAAGAGACATCCATTTGAAACGAAGAGACTTGTTCTTGGAATGCAAAGAGTCTTCAGTTTCGAAGATGAAGAGTCAAGTCTTCTATATATTTATTTTTCTTGTGCATTGGTTAGGATTAGTCACACATTATATTGCTAGTTCTGTGCGTAGTAGATGTATTCTTGGTTCAGTTTGAAGCATTGTACACAGATCTCTATTATTTTGTCAATAAAGAATCATTTCCTGTGTGGCTGGGTTTTTTCCCTCAAGTTGGAAGGTTTTCCTACGATAAATATTAGTGTCTTATTGTTCTTATTCTGTCATGTTTTGCTACTTATTTTAATTCCTGGTAAAACATTAGCATGCTATCAAAGTAGGTTTAAGCTAGCATTTCATGACATCTAAAAGAGAAGAAGAAGAAGAACATAAGATGAAGAGAATAGTTAATAGCGCATGTTAGCACTTGTCAAAAAATTTCATGGTTCCAAGCTTCTTTTCCTATCTCTGCAATTTGTTCTAGCCTCTCGCTCAAACCCTAAGTCTTATTGTGTTTAAAATCATGAAAAAACCCTAAACCTCTAAGACTCATTCTATTTTCGTGTTACTTTTTCATGTCACTTAAGTCATATTTTCCCATGTGCACATTACCCTTTTCACGTTGGTCACTTGATCTCATAACCCGAGCCAAATATTCTTTTTCATTTGGTGATCACACGATTCCTTTTGGTTGCTAAGTCTCCGAAGGATATGGCATATTCTCTTTTTTTTCACGAGACTTAGTGCGGGCCATTGATCTCAGATCAAATCCTCATGTGGTCGCATTGTCTTCTAATAAATTCCACAGTTTGCAAATTGTCTCGAGACATGGAGACTTCCTCAGTCGCGAAGTCTCGTAAGGTGACCCAGGGTGAAAGTTGAGTTCAAAAATGTAATGGTCGCCAAGTCTCTTGAAAGATCATGGGTTAAGTTAAGGATCCAGAGATTCAGCGACAATCACAGATGCAAATTAGATCCAACGTTAGTTGTGAGGTCGCAGTAAGAATTTGAAAAGTCAAAAGAGATCAAACGACTATGAGACATAAGGAAAGATGAGACACGTGTTATGTTGTCGCGTAGTCTTATGATGGATTAGGGTTTGCAAAAAAGATAAAGCGACTCAGCAAAAGCTGTTAGATGCAGCCAGATGAAGGATCAATGGTAGTCAGGAAGTCTCTAAATAAATATGTTAGATGCAGTATTTTTCAGCGATAAGGAGACTAAGTGTTGTCGCCAAGTTGCTAGATCAAGTGTTGTCTCCAGGTCGCCAGATAAAATGATGAGGTGCAAAATTATTCAGCGATAATGAGACTGCTTCAGTCGCGTAGTCTCATGATATTTTAGGGTTTTGCCAAGGGATCTGGAGACTTAGCGATAGGCATCAGATGAAAGCAGAGATCAATGGTGGTCACATTGTCTCTAGATGAGAGCAAAGGTTTAATGAGAGTTAAGAATGCCTTCAGTCGCCCAGTCTCCAGATTTAACAACAGTTAGGAAAAATGTCTCACGACTTGGAGTTTACTCAATTGTTGAGTCTCCTGATTTCCCATGGTTGAAGACATGTTAAGTTAAATGTCAGAGCTGACGTCAGTATCAGAGATGACAAGACAGTTGCAAACAAATGACATGGTGACATGTGTCTAGGCGGTCCTAGAAATGATATGCTTGGTCGCTAGGTCTCTTGATGAGACCAGAGTTAAGATAAATATCCAGTGATCAGAAGATAAACAGAAATGATTTACCATGGTTTTCTGTCGGGTTAAGCCCAAGTCAAAAGGTAAGGTAATGATCATGTAAGTTCAAGTGGATTGAGTGGATGTCGTGTTTCCTTAATAAGGAAAGTGCTCGATAGTTAATGCATAAGGCAAAATGATAGAATGCAATGTGGCAGATCTACTCTGTCAGGATGATGTCGGTGTCAGATGGATGATTGGGTGGTCGCAAATGAATTGTATAGTGACATCTGGCAGTGGTGGGTCCAATTTTTGTATGCTCAGTCTCTAGTTCTCTTGAATGAAATAGAATATTCCTTTTTGTTTAGCGACTACGAGTTTTCCTTATTGCCTGATCTCCAGTTGATATCAAATATTCTCTTTTTATTAAGAGACTTTCTGTTGACCGTTCAATTAGATGAAGATCTAATGCTTGTCGCTGAGTCTTTGGATGTGACCATGGTTAATAAAAAAGTGTAGTGACTCGGAGACTAAAGGTGATGCAGGAGCTTCCTGGGTGTAAGGGCAATCTTGCATCACCCAAAAATATGTGTTTTCTATTCAATAAGGGCAATTTTGTACAAAGATGCTATTTTTGGAAACTTGCTATTTTTAGTAAGTTGGCCATTTGAACTCAGAATGTTATGATTTTTTTAGGTGAAGGTTCATCTTAGTCATATAAGCATGCCAGTTGAGTTTCATTGCCATAGCATCTGTATTGGCGAAGTTATTAAGGATTTACTATTGAGATTTTAGGGTGTGAAACCTTTGAGCCCAATTTTCAGGACCTTAGAGGCTCTGGATCGAGGTCAAATCCCTAACTGACTAGTGCTTCGCATGTCAACCACTATAGATCGTGATCTCCCCTTTTCAGAAAGTGGTTATAATAGCCAATCGGAGCTACGGTTCAAAAGTTATGGCTTCCGGAAGTTGGGCTACCTAATCTCATATTTTGTAAATATTTAAAGCCGACCCTTTTGTAATAAAAGTGAAAAATAATTAAATGCTAAGGGTAGTCGGCCTTAATGGCTAGATTTTTGGAACCTTCTCGGGCGGTGGAAAATTACCTATTTAAGGAAGGCCCGTAGTGTTTCCTAGGGCAGTTCTGGGTGGTTATTTGAGGCTTTGTCCTACAGTTTATTGTAAGGGATGCCCATGTGACTTTTGATATTGTAATTCTGAAGTTTGTAATTCCACATTTGTGGAGCCAATAAGAAGCCAATTTTCTATTCTTGCAAATTTTTGTTGTTTCTCTCTGTTTCTATTATGTACTTGTGGTATTAAGGGGAGTCCCCTTCATCAAAAGGAAAGGTGTTAACCTGAGTTTAAAGGCCAGTTAAATGCTGAGGTCAGTTTCCCGGGTAACTTAAAGAGGATCAATGGCTCAGTTTAAAAGTTGGCAATGGATTCAATTTCACTCATTAGATTCATTATTCTACGCCACCTGTAGCCATTGTAACAGAATTTTAAATATTCAAATGTATTCATAGAGTGTTTCATAAAGATCTATAGATATTTGTTCTCAAAGACATTAATGACACGACTTGATCTTTTGGGCAGCTCTGCACAGTTGTTGAAGACCGAACGGATGGAAATCTGATATATGGGGGTGCATTTATATCTGGATACTTAATAGGAATAGTTTTATAATCAGAAGGTAAATACATACATAGTCGCCGGGTCTTTTATGAGTTAATGAGGTTTTTTGTCACAGTCATGCCATGGATTTTCTTGCCTATCAGAGTGATGTGCTCATATCCATGGATTGGAGAATTAATTGCATATCAGATTGCACAGATTGAAGAGATGAATTCAGGGTTTCAACTTGACATCAGAATTGAATGTTGATATTTATTTGGTTGTAAACCCTAACCCTAAATGGTCTAAATCTTGTAGCATTCTTATTCCTATAAAAAGAATACTCAAGATCATTTAGAAAGAGCTAGAAAATTGGGAGAGTAGAAAGCATTAGGCTAATACTTGTTCTAGTCTAGACGATATCAGATGTAGTTCAGTGGTATTGAGGTAGGAAGAAAGTTGTATAATCTTTTGCATATTATCTAATTTCATATTTCCTTGTCATACTGATTCAGAAACAATTTTCATCATACTTAATATAATTTCTTCTCAGATTTGAGTCTCTCCTTTGTGTTGTCAGTGGAATTGTGAGTTTTTTGGCTTACTGTATGAGTTCTTCTTATGCATATGTGCATTTCATTGGTATTTGATTGAGAATCAAAATAAACTCCTTTGAATACTACATTAATTATGTTTGATATCTACTTGAGGATCCTGTAGTGAGCAATCTAAAAGTTCTTATGTTTATGGTTTTGAATCTATGTCTAGTAAGGTGTTTTGGTTTCAGTATTGTATGTAGGTTTTATCCCAATGGATAAGGCACTGATATGAGATTAGTATTCCTATCCTAATATTCTTCTGGAGTTGTTTGGTTGTGTTCTATCCCACAAATATAAATCAAACTCAGTACAAAATTCTTTACCTTTTGAGGTGTTGTCTTACTTATTCCACCCATGGTAGTGGAGAGTCATTGAATGCTAGGTTGGCATTTACTACTTACTTACCATTCATCTGTTGTTTAAATCCAAAATTAGAAGGTGTGGTAAAGAGTTGAGTTTAGTCTGGATTAGGTGTACCCGCCTTCGTTTTGCAGAGCCAAAAGCAGAAGAGGACAGTCTTGACCCTATAGTTGGTCCAGTTACCTTACTGGGCTCTCACACTTAGAACTAACCACCCCTAACATCAGTCTTAAGATATATTGGTTTCTCAAGTTAGCATAAATATTTTTAAACACCAACAATGCATTTGGAAGATAAACTTATAGGAACTCTTGAAGAATATAGATTTTCTCTTGATTTAGTTTCATCTTTTAAACTAAGGATTACCTCTTTAAAATGTAACTATTAGAACTTGTATGATCTGCAAATGGTTTAGGGTAAAAGTATGAAGTTGTGTCGCACTTGAGGACCATTCTCGTAGCTCTAGCCAAAAATTTTTTGGCCGAAAAAGTTTCGGCCAAAATATTTTCGGCCGTACATATGTGGCACAAACATGGCGTCGATGTGGCAAGTGAGTTTCAGTCGAAACTGGTATGGCTGGACCAGTTTCGGCCGAAAATTCATGAGTAAATATAAGCCAACTATGTTCTATCGGTGAAGAATTGGCACATATTTATATTGGGGGGTTCGGCCGAACCTGGTTCGACCGAACCAGGTCTGGCCAAACCAGTTCCGGCCGAAACTGTCTATGTGGCATCCTATGTGGCAGCCAAATATGCAAAAATTTCAAAATTACAGAACTTCTCACTTAGACAATTGATTTCTTGATCAAAACTCGACCATTTTTAAAATCTAAATATACCCCTTTGTAGAGCTCAGAGTCTAGATTATGGTCATATAATTTTCATTGTGTTTTGATTACATATAATATATTATAATTTGAAAAAATTTCAAATAGGTATTTTAACATTGAAGAACATGCTCGTTCGAAAAAATAAAAAAAATTGCAAATCATATCAGAAAAATTTACAACTTATATTTAACACTAGAGGAGAGAATCCTCTTCAAGAATATGTAATTTGTTTTGTATTTGGTTTATATTTGCTAGGGAAAATGTGGAGGGAGAAAAAAATTGTTAATTTTGGGTATCTCCAACTTTGAATAGTTATAACAGACAAAATATATACCGAAAACCAATCTTTCTTTTTTTATGCACTAGTTGTACATGTCATCTAAAATATATTTTGAAATCAGAGGAAAAAAAGATTATTTGCGTATATTTAGTTGGAGGGAACTAGACCCTACATTTTCAGCATTTTTTGAGCAATTAAAAAATGGACTTCAAAAATTAAAAAACCAGGTCAATGCCTATTCAAAAAAAATTTAAAAAATTATACACATAAACTACATCCAATTTTACACATTTCATTAGTTTACATCATTTTCAAATTCTAAGCACAAATGCCACTTTTATGTCATTAAAGTTTAACAATTTTGCATGTCGTGGTCCTCTTCCTTTGTAAAAGTGTGACACAGGTTTGTACTTTTACCCTTTAGACTAGCTGATTATAGAAAATGTTTCCTTTCCATGATAATAGGTTTAAGTTGATAATGTTTTCCTTGAGGTGTCTTCTTATTTGTGGCTGAGGATATTGAGCTATTTTTTTTAGATTTAGGAGAGAACTAGTTAGAGAGATTTTCTAAACAGATCCATACTATTTGGGAACGAAAATAGTTATATGCCTGTAGACGTGAGACCATCATTCAAGGGAAAATTGCAAGGAGGTGTAATACCCACCTCTTGGTTTGATTTTCAGTTTTGGTTGCCGATTTCTTTTAGGCTTTTTCATGTATGTGTGGTTTATTTCAGATGGTTTAGAGGATATTTATGTATCACGTTTCAGTATGTTATTGATTCATTGCTTAGAGTGTTATATCTCCTATTTGCATATGATTTATGGTTATTTCATGATGTTGATGTATATGTTAGGATGTCACTTCGATTATGGTTTTCTGACAAATACTGACCTTAGAGTTATATGCACATGGATCATTTGTATGTTTTGCATTACTCTTTGACGTGCTTGATATGGTATGGGACAGAGTCGTAGTTACTTGCTTCGGCGATATCGACACGATAAACTAGTCTCAACCATTGTTTTCTATATTATATGTATGTATGCTCGTCTTTGTGATGAAAGTTTTGCAGGTACCGGGCTACGTCTTCCCTGAATTGGCAGGAGTGAGCGTGCCCTATCGCAATATCTCAATGGTAAGAGAGGGGAGATAGTATTCGGGTCCAAATCCACACCCTAAACCCTTATTTTGTCCTATTGATGGACAAAGAATCTGATTGACTACCCTAGTGTTTGAATCTGTCAAGTGACGTGGATTCGTGAGCCTGCTTGTGTGTGTTGGGTTTTTGTTTCAGTTGATTGTCTATTTCAGTTGATTATCTGTTTAGATGAGTTTTAGGTGTTTTGATGATGCTTTTAGCTTGATTTATTTAATGAATTTTCATGGTGAATATTAATGTTAATTATTGCACCTGTAGTAAGGTTAAAACATTGATATATGTAATATATGGATATTTAATAATTAAATATTAATTAAATGCCTATATTTAATTAATTGATTTAATTATTAAGTCTTGATTAAAATAATTGAGATTTAACAAATATTAAATTCAATTAATTGTAATTAATTGTGCATAGT
>MU225611.1:1557507-1567666 GCA_018584345.1 Thuja plicata | reverse complement strand
TTAGTTGTTGTATCATACTTGTATTAGAGTGATTACTACATACCCTGTGACATGTGTAGAGGATGTGAGTTATGAGATGTATATTATTGGATTCATTTGATGTATCCTTTGTGTTAGTTCTTTATAGATGTTATTTGTAGGTTATCTTGCTTAAGTGATTCTGCGTCAAGGAACCCTCGAGGATTGTTATCTGTGTATGAGTTGTTCTTATGTGTATTTCATGTATCTCATTGCTTCCGCATTGTTATCATTATTGTTTGTAAACATTTAAAAAAAATTATCCTGTTAACTCAGTGTCAAGTTTAGGTTAGTTCTCCTGGGTTCCCTGGCGGGGCATTACAGGAGGTGTACAAGAAGAATGATTGAGGAAGAAAGAAGATTGGAATTTGTTAATTATGTTGATAGGAATCATTCACAGTTCACTATTTTAGCATACAGGATACAATCGACCATTCATCTTCTTTTTGAAGTTGTCCCAAACACTCAGAAGCCCCGAACAAAGATTTTGGAGGAAAGAAAGCCCAAGTTATCTAGTCACACTGAGGGCGATAAGTTATTTATTAGAAACTTCATCTCTAGTTTAAAGATCAAACCAACATCAGACTTGTGAGCCACTTTTTTTAGCTATAGAAATAGAGAAACTTTTTAGTGAAAACGTGAATAGGATCTGCATTCCCAGACAAGTTGCAGAGAAGGAATTACTAGTTACAACAGATCGATGTATTTTGGAAATTGAATGGGGTCTAATTTGACTACCTGGGGGAATAATAATACAAAACATAATCCACCAGTCATATTTATTGCGGTTTTTTCAAAATTAGGATGGAATCGTTCTTGAGTAGTTCCATAACTTGGGTCATAGAAATTAGATTAGTATCATCCTAAAATTCTGTTGAGATATCTAGCTGCTATGCTACAAATCTCTCTCTCCATCTTTAATTATTCTCACCATATATAGGTCAAGAAAATGTGGTGTTGTCGATCCAATATCCAACTGTGCTGAAGAAAGGAGCTGTGTATAGCGTTTGACGTAACTTTTGGTGTTGTTTTGTAAAGATGCGTATAGATTTTGGGTTGTTGGAGGAAGTGAACGAATTGATCAATCTTGTACAAGAATTGGAGAATTTGGCATACATGAATCCTTGTTGTGGTTCAGTCATTGAAACTGAGGAATGGCATCTGTTTGCAATGTCGTGGAAGTTCATTCAGTATAGGGATCAAGGTTTGATATGTTCTTGAGTAATTATTTATGTATAGTTTCGGGTGATAATCGAATTGATCAAACTTTCTATGGAAGTTGGAGAGCCAAAAATATTATTTGTATTGAGGGAGATATATAATTATATGTGGAGGAAGCTTGCACGTTGGATGGGAATACTATGTTGATTATGCATAAAAAGGGGTGGTTATCAGCATTAGAAGAAAATCCAATACTCTTTCATGTTTGAAAATGAAGTTGTGTGTAGAATTTGGGTTGATTCAGACATATTTGTGTATTGGAGGTAGTATTTTCTTGGATTTGTTATAACCAACTAGCAAGAGAGGTGTTTGAAGTGTCCATCACAAAGGGTATTCTTCTATGTGGTATGGGGTTTGGTGATTTGTGATCAATTTCTTCTAATAGGAGGAAATAAGATTCAGAGGGAGCTTGAGTGGTAGAGGAAGAATGCAAAGTCCTTTGTAGAGGATCAACAAGCTTGTGTAGTTGTGTGACTATGAAAGATCTTTGTTTAGTCAAAAATTGAAGTCATCAATTATTAATTGTGATAATCAAAGTTGTGAGTATGTTGCCCCTATTGAGAAGGAGTCTTGGCTAAGAGGGAGTCTCAACATTCATTTGATCTTATTATGATCTTAATAAGTTCTTCTCCGTGAGGGAGGAGTTTGAGGTGCAATCCCTTGTTAATGAGTTCTTCTCTGTGAGGGAGAAGTTTGAGGTGCAATCCCCTGTTAATGAGTTCTTCTCTATGAGGGAGAAGTTTGAGGTGCAATCCCTTGTTAATGAGTTCTTCTTCATGAGGAAGAAGTTTGAGGAGAAGTTATTTTTCATTTAGTATCCATTTATTTTTCATTTAGTATCCATTTATTTATATAAATCATTCTTCCATTCTATATTCATCTTACTATCATCTTATTAATCCTTTATACAATTTCAACTAGAGTATTTTACTTTGTATAATTTTAATTATTGTTCTCTTATTTCAACTCCCTTCTACTATAATTAATTAATAATCTCAAACTTATAAATAATAAGTTTATTAATCTAGACTAACATCAAGTTGTCGAGTTCATGATAATGTTGTATACAGTCTAGTTGTCAAGTTACTTCCAGTAACTTCAAGATCAAACATGAGATAAAAAAAAAATCTTCATGTCACATGATTTTAGGGACTTTTCTAATGTCACTTACAAGTACAATATCCTCCTCCTCATTATATAATTATTATCTTACCTTATTTTCAACTTCTTTCTATATTTAACCCACATATCTCTTATCTATCTTTTCTATAATTGTCACATATATTTTTTGTCTTTGCTAATGCACACTTCTTGAAAACTTATTTTACCTGTCATTTAAGATATATTATATTATACTTATATTCATTTAGCCCTAACAAACATAAGAAAACTTAATTTTTATTTAATTTATTATAGAGGTTCCACAAGGTAACTTCTCAATAACAAATATATAGATGTCAATTGGTAGGAGAGAAAAAAATTGCTATCTAAAACAAAATATTTCTATTGTCAAGAATACCTTCCTTAGGTTATAAATTGGACCCGTTTCCTAAAATAATTGACAATAGATTTTAAATTTGAATATAATATTTTAACATATATCATATATGAAGTAAAGTTTATAACATTATATTTTAAAAGACAAATAATATTTTAGATTCTTTTATATTTAACACCTTTATAAAGTTCTCATGTCATATTTCATTTAGATTTCCCATCCAAACTAAATTATTGTATTTTACGAGTTCATAAAGAATAATTAGATAAGAACATAAAAGCTAATAATAATTTACAATGTTAATAATAATTATAAAACCACAAATTCAAAAGATAGAAGTGAATTTGTATTCTATGATACAACGTTAACACATCTTCAAACATCCACAAAAAAAATTGCAGGATTTATTTATTTATACTTTTTTCCATATTTCTGCCATAATAGATTGTCTACTAATGAAAACCACACAACATGTTGAATCCTAAATATTTCATATTGATGTAGAATATTTCTGATCAATCGGATCCTATTGCAAAATGCTCCTCCCATGATGTTTTGAGTGGTGAGGGTGTAGTGAGGCTATGGTGGCAGCAACACGGATCTTTATTCCACCTTCACCAAACTTCTCAACTCCTCAACACACTACACTCACCTTCCTTACTCGCCATGCTACGTGTGACATAGACATGAGACTTGGCAAGTAAGATGTTGTAAACAATTGGGAGTGATTTGAAATTCCCACTAGATATTTTTAGAAGGCTAAAATTAGGGTGGTCAACTGAGAATACTTAAACTTGTTTCCTAATTTATGTCTATATGATAGATATATTTTCCATTCAATCTTCTTTATCTTTATATAATTGCGAATCAATTTGATCTTGTTTCAAGATTCTCCTCCAGAGATGCAACAAGGATCTTCATTCCACCTTCACCAGTCTTTGCAACTCCTCAACACACCATGCTCACCTCCCTCACTTGCCATGCTACGTGTGGAAGAGACATGGCTTTTGAATATCGAACAACTATAACAAACCCATCTAACACTACTTTTTCATCTTCCTAAGACACAAGAAAACATATTAGTACAAATAGGGAACAACAAGAATGAACTTGAGACGATAATTCATTAGGAACAACCTCCCATTAGTCTTCTCTCATCACTTAATTGGAATCTATCATCTCTCGCATATATTTTGAGTGGCCAAATTTACACTTGGTTAAGCAAGAGGGTAGAATAAAGATAGTATATAATGACAAATTATCATATGAACAAATAAAAAAAAAAAAAAAATTAAAATTAGACTTGTGTGCATTATTCATTGACCCAAAATAAAATACACCCAAAAAAATATCAAAATAATACTTGTGTGCATTATTCATTGACCCAAGAAAATACACCTCTATATGATACTCAAGTAGGAGTTCCCTATTCATTAAGGAATACTTTTGGATTATGTGAGAGATGTTTTTTGACCATCATCAAAGTAATAAAAATGAGGTGTCATTGAACTTTTTTAGGAAACTTCATTGTGATTTTTTCATTAATGATATCCTACATTACATTGACATGCAAATATTATAGGGTAGTGGCAAGGGATCTACATAGGATAGAGTGGCAAAAAACATGCTAAAAATTATCCATCATGTCCTCTTTCTAAGAAAAAAATATAGAGTTACATAATCATTTTCATTATGAAGGGGGTATTAAGGTTGAGACCCTATAGTCTATCAGCTCACTCATTCAAACATTTTTAAAACACTAGGCCTTAGTATAAGGTGGACAAGTGAATCTTCTATGTCTCAAAGTTCACCTCACTTATGTAAAAAGTGTTGAAATATTTATAGTTATTGGTTTGAGGATGATCCAAAAGAACGTCCGCAATAACAAGACACATCTTTTTTGGATCATTTTTTTTTTATACTAGGTGAGCTTTTGTATCAAATATTTGGCATCAATATTTATGTAGACTCAATTTATTAGATTTCATTTTCAAATATAATGTTAGAAACATTACTATATTGATCGCAATAATATTTTAGGTTTAAATTATTTTCCCTATGCCTAATGGTCCTCCAATTCTTGATTACATGATGACGTTGAGTCTAGAGATTTGTAACTAGTAATGAAATTATAAATATAGTGTAGGTGAACAGTTTAACCTTATATTGATGGTCAAAGAAGAAACTCTATAACTTGATTAATAGTTATCAATGTGGAATTGATTAATTATTACCTAATGAGATAAAAGAACATCAAGAAAAATATTTGTAAGGAAGTTAAGTAGCATTTAAACAACTTCCTACACTAACCTTGAGAGGACATTATGTAAAATCTTTCTTATATATTTACAATAGTTAGTAGAAAAATAACATAAATAGCATGCATACCACAACACAATTATTTACATATGGAAAACCTTTTTGGGAGAAAAACCCCACACTCCCAAAGTTGCCCAATATATTTTCAAAAATCAATAACATACTACAATATACTTGTCTAGAGTAAGCTTCTCGTAGGAGTACCACCAACTAAAGATTTGCATGTAACTAGATAGCCTTATGAATCTTTCACACATGCTCCATATCACATAACTAATATATAGGAGTCTATACAATACAAGAAACCATTAAATGGTATTACAAAACTATGGATTAAAAACCACTTATAAAGTAGTTCTTGATTTATCTCCATTCAAAGATGCCTTATAATGTGTCAATACATACACCAACACATGTAACACCCCTTTACAAATCATTTATGTGTTCAACACATTTTTACTTTTCCTTTTCAAGAGTTCCAACTTCTAGACACCATAATTTTCAAACTAGGTGTCTAATTGACAAACTATTTGAATCTTTAAAGAGATTGTGATGTGGTCTATCACCTTCTAGACCACTATATTGTTTAGCTACAGTTTTAAACCCATTTTGAAGCTCATAAAGCCTTCAAAATTGAGTTCAAAATATTTTTTCAACAATTTCCAAAAAAATGAAAACTTAAATACCTTCAAAACTGAACATGCTATTGCATAAAAAAAAATACAGTATGCTTATCTAGCCAAAGCAGACCTTCCCAACAAGAATAGGGAAAATTCAACATCAGACAGAAAACCTACTAAAAATAGTAACCCTGTGTAAATACAATATTTAGACACATTTTTCTATCAATCTCCCATGTGTCAAACACTTTGCAAGAGAAAAGAGAGCATCCATAAGGACCATAGACTCTAAACACTATCTAAACTTCTTTGTGCCCATAGTCTTAGTTAATGAATCTAGAACATTAATCAAAGTATGTACCTTAGCTAACTTCACCCTATCATACTTGGTCATATCTCTGAAAAAAAAATGATATTGGACATCAATGTGCTTGTTCTTGGCATCAAAATTTAGTTTCTTCACTAGACACATCACACATTGACTATCATAGTAAATTGGTACCACTCCTTGTTTTATTCATGTGTCTAAAAAAACTCTCTTAAGCCAAATGGCTTCTTTACAAGCATGAGTAGCTGCTATATACTCAACTTTAGTAGTGGAAAAATAAACCTCGTCCTGTGAATTACTCATCCAACTATTTGTAGCACCAAATAATGTAAATGCAAGCACTAGCAAATTAAATGCTATCAATATCACTTTTCCAATCTGAATCCACATAATCACAAATGTCAAGCGACATTTTTTCTCCTATAATATTACCATGATAACACAAAGAATACCTTGAGGTACCCTTAAAATATATTCAAACACCCTTTTAACTACATCTGGATTAACTCTACTAGGATTAGACATAAATCTAGAAAGAACTCCCACTTCTTGGGAAAGGTTTGGTCTAGTATATAACATAGTATGCATAAAAATTCCAACTACACTCTAGTAAGGTACTCTATGCATATCTTCCATCTCTGATGGGGATGTAGGCAATCTAAAATAGACAAATTTGTTCCATGTGTAAAAGGAAAACATGGTAAGTGCACCAAGATGGTGTGCAAAAAGGGGGTTATAAGTGGCCACATTTTTTCTAAAATCAGGTAAACCTGAACTTTGAAGAGAAATTTGAGAATCATGCACTCAAAATTTGGAGATGTACAAAAAATAATAATTCTAGTACTCTGAATCTAGTTTCTAAACTACTAACATTTTTAAAAAAAGTTGAGATTAAAAGGGTCAAATTAACTATGCACAAAACATTTTTCCTGATTTTTCTTGAAAAATATAACATGGTTATTTCCATGCGCTCCACAAAATTTATAGTTAGATTTAGTATTTTTCCAAACCCTTTGGTAGAATGATAGTTAAGAGTGAGATCTATAAGTTGTGTATTTTTTTAGAATTTTTCGTTGAGTATTTTTTTTCACGATTTTTTGAAGGGGTCGCATCCTGAAAATCAAGTACATGTTCATGCGTTAGGCATAACTTGCATCAAAATAATCGAAAATGCACTTTTTTTTTAAAGTATGTAGAATCAAGTCTAGAACAATAATATGTAATATTTTTTAATTTGGTCAAGTAGATCAAAATTTATTAACAAAATGGTGGACATATGTCTTTGAGAACTATGAAAACATTGGTAAAGAAAAAAAAGTTCACTATGCTAATGTTGTCCAAAAATAGAAAAAATTATATGGTTAGAAATATGAGAAGACATGTGAAATTATGGTGGTATTTTTACAAATACCCACTTGATGATGCATAAACCTGATGAGGAGGAAGTTGAGAAATCCCCTGGGAAGAACAAAAGATGTGCAAAGGGAGGGAAATGGAGGGAAAAAAGGCTCCAAAGCCTTAGGGTCATTGTACAAACCTCTTCCCTACCCATAACCCGTAAGGGTTCTTAACTTTTAAAAAACTTGTACGCATTATGGAAGACAAAATAAAATTCCCTATTTCTTAATAGTTAACACGTATGCATTTTGTAGAAATAATGATATGTTTTGAGAAATTATAAACATATCCTTGTAAACATATCATAAACTACACAAATATATACACTTACATGTATAATATGTGTATATATAATAATATATATAAATATATATGCATGCATATATAGATATATATGTGTAAGTCTCTCTCTCTCTCTCTCTCTCTCTCTCTCTCTCTCTCTTGTTTAGTTTTTTAAATGATGCGTGATTATATATAAATATTTAGTTCTTATAAATAATAAATCATGAAGTATTTTATTAGTTCTTATAAAATATATAAATATTATTATATATAAATATTCTCTCATATTTAAATGATGCATGTTTATTAACATGAACAATAGTTATGGGTTTTGAAGATATTTTAATGTTTTTTTAAATTAGGCTTAGTTTTCCCGAGAGAAGTGATTTCAAATTTTAAATAACACGTGCATGTTTTGTGAAAATTTAATTTTTTTCATTGAATGTGGCCACATTTTTAGTAGAAACTTGGTGCACTTAACCCACATAACGATCTAAAATCACACTTTTTAAACCTCTATAAATTGAGTTTACATTTTTACTTTGGCCTAGCTATAGAATTATGTTCACTCTACCTCTTCTAATTTTCATCCCAAGAGCATGTTTAACTGAACCAAGATTTTTCATTTCAAATTTAGTAGCAAGTTGAGAGTTATGTTCTACAATCATAACTTTCCATTTCCTAATGAACAACATATCATCAAAATATAATGTAATGTACATGAATACAACCACCATCAATTTTTTAATAAACATATCGATCTGATTTAGAAAGCTCAAATCCTAAACTCAACACATATTTATCAAATTTCTACTACCACATCCTTGGACTCTTCTTGAGGCAATACAAATATTTCTTCAATCTATAAACCAAATTAATTTTACCTTTTACCACTTGTAGTATTTTGGTTGTGTCATGTAAATATCCTCCTCCAAATCACTATGAAGGAAAGTAGTTTTGACATCCATTTTCTCAACTTACAAATTATAAGAAAAACCAATAGAAAGAATAAATCTAATGGATGCCATTTTTTTAAAAAGAGAGAATATATCACCATAATCAACACACTTGACCTAAGAGTAGCCTTTTGCAACCAATCTTTCTTTATAATTCTTAATCCTTTTATCTAAACCAATATTTTTCTTGAACACCCATTTTCAACCAATAGGTTTATGTCCTTTAGGAAATGAAACAAGATCCTACGTATCATTCCTTTCAAAATTTGTCATTTCTTCATCCATAATGATCTTTTATGATTCTGCATCATTCATACCTAATGCCACTTATATAGAACTGGGTTCATCCACACTAGCATTGAAAAAAAAAATGTATCTCCAATCATTAAGAGAACACCTTTCAAGTGGTTTTCTCTACCTTATAGACATTTGAACAAGCTTCACATTGAAGGTTCTTCCACCTCCTTTGACGATCCAAAGCTAGATGAGCTATCCTTAACATCTTGTCTATCTAGGGGTCTCGATTCAACTTTCCCTGGCATAGAAGGTTATTGAGTCACATTTTCCTTTTAATTTTGTTCAAGCTACAACGTAATAGAAGAAGGCTTAGTTTTTCTATAAATAAAACTTTTTATGTGCATTACCTTCTACGCAACAATGTCCCAAAGTTTGTATCGTTTTACACAAAGGTTGTAACTGATGAATATATATTTCATATCCTTGATCTCCATCTTTGTTTGCTTCTCCTTTGGCACATATGCATATGCATGATATTAAAAAAATTATAAGATGTCTCAATGAAAATTTATGACCCGACCATGCCTCCATAGGTGTATTATCAAAAGGAGCTTATGTATGAGACATATTCATTAGGTAGCGAGTAGTGGAAATGACTTCAACCCAAAACCTTTATTCTAGGCCAACACTACTCAACATACTCCTATCCTTCTTCATCGCCACCATGTTCATCATTTCTACAACTCCATTCTGATACGGATAATATGGAGTTTTTTTCTCTCTATAAACATTGTCACAATATTTATAAAATCTATCAAAATCATTAGAGAAAAATTCACTTCCATTGTCAACCCATTAACATTTCATTTTCCTTCTAGTCTACAATTCAACCATGCCTTTAAATTATTTAGATCAACTAAAAATACCATATAATTTACTCTTTATAAAATAAAGTCATGTCCTTCTTCTATAATAATCAATTTAAATGAAATATAATATGTGGATTTTTTAATGGAAGGAATGTCTATAGGACCATACCCATCAGATTGAATAAGGTCCAACACACCACAAGATTTATGAGAACTCGAGTTAAACTAAATATGATTTTGTTTTCCATTAATAAAATTCTTATAAAAATAAAAATCAATATTACAATCATTCAAATCTTCAACAAGTTTTTTGTTTTTCAAGATCCTTAGACCCTTCTCTCAAATGTGGCCAAGTCTCTAGTGTCATAATATATAGTCTTATGAATAGGTATCTTTGATTCAAAATTTTATAT
>MU225611.1:1539063-1557457 GCA_018584345.1 Thuja plicata | reverse complement strand
ATATATATATATATATATATACTATTATTGTAATAAAATAATTTATATATATAATTAATATAAAATATTTAATATAGAATATATATTAGATTTATATAATTTTATTATAATATATTAATTTATTCAAAATTAAAAATTAAAATTACATATTCATTTCATGTTTAATCTGAATATTGTGTAATTTAGATTCTTAAAATATAGTATATTAAATTGTCAAAACTAAATTATAATATGAAAATTTTATTATTATATTATATATGTAGGCACAAACTTGATTATGGAAGGAATTTAAATGCAAACATTTATTTTTCACAAGAATAAATTAGAAAGATATAATTTATTCCTTTGAAACAAAATCAAGTATCATTTTTATAATTGCAATAAATATACAATTCAATATAAATTTCACATTCTAGATATTAAAATAGAAATAAATGCTTGCAAAATAAATGTTTATATTTCATATGATTTGTATTACATACATATTTAAGATTGTTTTTCAATTTTGATCTAAGTTAACATAGGGATGCATAAAATTCATCACCTTATAAAATAACATAAAATAAGAGTTAGCACATGTAAACAAAATCTAGTTACCCAATTGTGAACATCTCATTTATAACTATCATTGGAAATTAACCTTCTAACTCCACACTCAAGACACACATCGGACACAGTTACTCATATAAATAATGGTCAAATCAAAGCATAAACTCCCAACATGACATCACATCATACAAACCATCTAACCATCACATCTATCATTAATCATTAGCTAAAACCACATTGATACAATGATTGATAAGCAATCACATATAATTTGTGCATGGTATACACATTTGTACAACATGTATGTATGTATGTATGCATAAGCAATAAAATGATGACAATGAAGTATCTTATCATAAAAGTCACAACATAATTTCCATACACAAAGTAACAATACAAAGCCTTATTAGAAAGATCTCAATGGCAAAAAAATGTCGTTGCTAATACCAATAACATATAGTGAAAGAAAAATGAACGAAGGACAAGACACAAGCACAAAAGATAGTGCAGGCATCTTGTAAACATTTATGAGCATCAAGGTATTATCATTGTGACATCAACATTCTAGAACATCTTACATGATTGTTTATTAGCTTTAATCTTTGTTCAAAGTTGTTTAAGTCAATATACTAGTGGTTAGACCAAAGGTGGATATTCTCAATAGCAGAAATTACTATATCTACATCATCATTTCTTATGCACGTTATACAAGTCAAAGACAAACAAGTTACAAACATAAAGCGTAGTAGATTTCATATCCTCATAGAAGGGTCATATTTGCAAATATGTAAGGCAATCATAAACTCATAGAAGTGACTTAAATAGCTAAAATAATTGCTGATTTATATCTACTTGTTGAACATATTATATAATTTTAGTGGAGGGATAGAAAAATTGAAATATATTGTAAGATCATATCAACACTAAACCAAAAGCTAAATATCTTTATTAATTATTCAAATTGTAATCATGTATTTCAATGTCATAATTACCCTAAATCTTACTCTTAAATTTGTTTAATTAATAATAATAATTAATGAGTTCCTTAAATAAATATATTGGGCTAGACAATAACATGATAAGCATATTTCTTTATTTTTTGAATAGCTAAGGTAATATAATTTCATATAGACAAGTTGTATTGGTATGATAAAAAACATTCGAAATTGGATACGTTGAAAAATCTAATAGACGACTGATCCATAAACATCAAACAGAAACATTGCACACCAAGTCTGAAATGGAGTCTCGAGAACCATAAATTTACAATTAAAATTAAATAAATGTAAAAATAATCAATATATCGTCGATATGTCCGAGTGGTTAAGGAGACAGACTTGAAATCTGTTGGGCTTCGCCCGCGCAGGTTCGAACCCTGCTGTCGACGACAGATTTTGAGCCGATGTTAAAAGGTTTTTGTTTTTTTCTTTCGCCAGACAATTGTCCAAATTAATTTAAAAGGATATAAGTTTGGTGTAATGGTGAAATTTCTTTATTTGTCATTTGGTTTCTATGTTTATTTGAGTGAAATGTTTTGGTATGTATTTGATTGTGGAATCTGAATGGTTCATCCGTCTTGTCTTTATTTGTGTTTATGTATTTTTACGTATCTAGCCTCAAACTTATTTTTATTTGCATATATTTTGATATATTTATCTTGTATACATATTTTGATATATTCATCTTGTATACATATTTATTACACTTATTCATATATCTATACACCTAAACATAATTGTTTGTCTACCCAAATTCATTTTCTTAGTTTAAAACTTAAATATTCACCACCTTTATTTTGCAACCTTGAGTCAACTAACTCTACATTTTGCAAAATTCTATGCTAGGTGCTAGTATTTAAGGCATTTGTTAAGATTCATTTATCATCTATTATTTCTTAATCATCCTCTCTCATCCTTAAGGCTTTCAAGGATAAATCAATAGTGAAATGCTTTGATTTAATGCATCAATAGGAAGAGATCTATACACATCATTCTAACGTCTTTGCCAACAATTGTTGATCTCTTAAATGTTATTCCATGTTTGACCTAAAAGAACACATCTTATGAAACAATGATAGCACTTCCAAGTTACTTTTCAAAATTGTCAATTGTCATATCAAAGAAGAGTAGAATAAATGAAGAGCAACTTGGTGATTGGCAAACCATATACATTGCATAGGGTTACATCTAGGCATAGAGGATGAGTCAATATCCGTACACTTGGCCTAAGCATATAGACTTGATCTTAGATAAAAACACATTTAATGCATGATTGAAGGCACTTTATCGACAAAGAGATCACATTGCTTAGGGCAACCACAATTAAATTCTATAATCTTCATTGACAACATACATTATCTAGCCAAATAGATATGTAGATTTATTTTCTTATTTACATCCATGCATTTGTGCTTGGTTTCATAATAGACTACCCCACATACTAATGGGTCCATACGAAACACTCATAAATCCTAGATCTTTTATTCATCTTTAAGGCTAGGCTTTTGTCAATTATCAACAAACTTGGAATAGTTGGAGGTTAACTTCGAGAGTAATCTCTCTTATACTTTGACTTAGCTTAGAACCAGGTAGACATTCATAAGGGTATCCCTTAATATATATTACAATCAAACAAAATGGTTGACCAAAACTAATAATGACCAAATCCTATTACAGACATGAACCAATTTTTGTTAGCAAGTCAAGTAAGACTAGCTACATTAGCCCCTAATATAGTTGATTAAAAGGTGCAAACACAATCCTCATGAAATAATTATTTTCAAGGCTCTAATAGGATTATTCATTGGATAAGCTAGGCTAATGAGTGACCAATAAATTAATTTGATTTTAAAATAATTTATATATGATTTTGTACTTTTTAAAATCATGGGTAAGGTATGGGTTATCAAGAATAATGTCTTATTATATAATAGATTCAAATGCAATGACTAGAACATCATGTCAGAAAATTCAAAATAAATATTTGAAAATTTCATGTTATGAAAAAGTAGATTGCTTTAAGAGTACATTGATGTAAACCTTTGCAAGGACTCAATTTCTAACACATACTTCTCAATTTCTCCTTAGAGAGACTTGTAACCCAAGTATGCATCAATTGTCAAGAAAACAACTTTTGAAATGAAATGAATCACACCATTAAAAAAGAGAACTCACACACTCTTCCTATCCCTGCATTTATATCTTTCTCACTCACACAACACAAACACTTCTTCGTTCTTCCTCCCTATCTCTATCTAATCTTACCCCCGCCTCCCTTTGTACCTTTCACCTCTCTACCTACACACACATTTCTTTATATCTCACCTCATATATATGTATCTTTCTATATCTTCATTTGCCTGCTCTCCTCTCTTGACCACTCTTCACTTTGCAATCAATTCCCTTAGACATCTCGAAGACATCTCGACCACTCTTATCTTACAATAGATTGTTTGTAGAAATTCTATGTAAAAGAGAGAGGCCTTCGTTGCTGAGAGAGAATGCTCTAGGATGGGTGGGGACTGTGAATGTCTTCTATGTTAAGATGTGCCACAAATATATTTTGGTTCTCCTTCACTCGAGAGAAGTCCCTAAACTGGGATGGATCACAATGACTTCACTGAAATAAAACCTTTGTTCCAAAACCCGCTTTCAAAGATTTGAAGTGAACAATATTTAAGGTAATATTCAATAATAAACACAAGTTAAGACTCTTATAATGCTTTAAAACCCTCATCTTACTTTCAAAGATTTAAAGTGAAAAATATTCGAGATATCCTTCAAAACTAAATAAAATTTAAAACTCTAATGATACTTTCAAAGATTTGAAGTTGAAGTGAAAATATTAAACACTACTAAATACAAGTTATAACCCTAATCTTGCTATCAAATATTTAAAAATATATACAAGTTAACAACCCTAATCTTATGTTCAATCACTCCATTATTTAAGATAACCTTCAACAATAAATACGAGTTAAAACTCTAATCTTTACTTAAAAGATTTGAAATAAACAATATAATATCACTAATATAATTTCAAGTTCAATAATACTATAAAATTCTATAAATTAAAATTTCTTCTATTCAAAATCATATTTTATAAAATAACCTCCATAAAAGTTTCCAATCATAAATTTATGCAAAATTGTATTAGATTATTTACTCTTAAAAAGTCATGTTATTAATTGGTCAATCGAAAAATCGAAAAATTTATAAAAGAGAAAGAGAAGCAAATGAAAAAATAGAGACAAGAGTCTAAATTTTAAAACATCAATTGGGAATGCTCACATGCAAGCAAAATAATGAGTGAGGAAGGAATTATAATAAGATAAGGCACAATATATTGAGCAGCTTCACATAGAAGAAAAATAAAAAAAAAATGCCCAAAGAAGGAAAGAGAACGATTGAAATAAAACCATTAATTAGAGAAAGAAGGAGATTGAGATTCCAATGGTTCTCTGACAAAAAGTCATCTTAACAATATTGAGTGATAGAGATTCCAATGTTGTTGTGGCTCCACGAACAAAAGAAAATACTCTTGAACTCTTCATCTCCATGCACAGACAAAAGTCATGAATACATATGGTCTGAAACTATGAGATCAAGCTGAACACACCACATTCATTTGTGATAGATGAATGCACAAAAAAATACATTTCTATCATCAAATTATGTTTTTGGTTGTAGTAAATAAAAAGAAATAGTTTTTCTTAAATATACACAAATGCACTATAGTCAACTATAAAAAAAACTATTTAATAATGACAAAACAAAAGATTTGTCAAACTGATCTTAAATAATCATTTTACCTTAAACTTCTCTATGAAATAAAAATGAAAAACATAAGATAGCACTCAGTAGCTACTTTGTAATCTATAATTTCCAATTTGTCAGGCGTTATAGGTATATCGTTGTTATGTTTAGTGCTTGAGCTGGTTGTATATACGTACAAGTATTCTTATACAGTCATAAATATATTTTGTATAAATATTTTTTTCTCTCTAGTCCTTTCTAAAATGTTTTTCTATTCTTTAAAATTTCATTATATTATTAAAAAACAAAAAAATATTAGCAAAGCTCTTTAGTTTTTCAACTTGCACAAAGTTGTACAAAGAATCTAGATTACATTCGTCGTGTTAAAAAAAGAGAGGGCCATGTACTTATTTTCATCAAATTGCAAGGTTTGTGTCAGCATTAGAGATGAATTAAATAGGCACCTCGAGAAGGATTACTCTCGACATATATATATATATATATATTAGCAGTCGCAGCGCAACATGGATGACATTTTCTCATTTTTTATTTTGTTAAGGTTAGTGTTAAATTATTATTTTATTTTAATTTTTAATTTCTATTTTTTATTTTAGGAGTTGTTAATTATTGTAGCCGTAACTTGAAGACATTTTACGCTTTTTAAATTTGTTAAGGTTAGTGTTAAATGATTAGAGTTAATGTTAATGTTAGAGTTTAATAAAATAACACTAACCATTTTTAATTTTCTTAATGTTAATGCTAGAGTTTAAGAAAATTTGCTGAAAATAAAATCCTAATAGACATAAACCATTGCTTAACCTTCCTTGCAAATTGAATGATAGAAAGATGGAAACCCACTGAATATGAATCAGACGCTGTCACGATTCTATACCCAATAGATGCAATGGTTTGGATAGAAATGTATCAAGATGCAAGATTTTCAAAATCTATCAAAATCATGAAGCCACAAGTATGTGCACACACACGAGACAGAATTATCATTGAACCAACAAAATTATCTTTTCCAATCATTCATCACAGCAAGATCGATGAACAACATAAAACTCCAATTTAATCAATTGCATATCCAAAACACAATAAACCCAATTGGCTCTTTGAAAGAAATGAACGAGAAAAAAAAACATTCATAAAATTCCCATAGATAACAGAAAATATCGCACCATGAATGAAGCACCAATCGTATCTCTTTATTGCATAAAAGATCTGACCATATTACATTGTTTTGATTGCAATATATAGTGCTTTGATCTACAAACTTTGAACCTCGAAACTAGGGCTTCAATAACTCTAAAAATGATGAAAATAAAGATAAATCTAAAGCTTGTTAAAGAAAAATACTACTAAACTGATGCTAAACAGTTTGCATGGATCCTTGATCCGTTTACATTCAGTTTTTCCATGAATTTAGGGTCAAACTCTCTCAGAAGGAAGAGGAAAAGGAACTGGAGCTCCACCATTTCTAACTGAAGTCTTCCTTTTGATCTTTGAGTTCTCCCTTGGAATCTTCATCTGGAGTTCCCTATGCGGTGAAGACTGATAGACGACCTTTAGTCATGCAAAAATGAACCCCAGTTGTTGATTAATTTGATCTTAAGCTCTACTTTCATGCAAAACAACTCTCACGCTGGAATGGCCCAAAATTTGGACCTCGATATTTTCTCTAAAATTTGAAAGGGGTAAAATTCACGAAGTATGGAAAATCAAATTCTGGGTCCTCCAAAATTTTGGACTTTCAGAGGCCAAAAGGCCGAAAAACTAGCCTTCGCAAAATGGCTAAGTATGGAAAATTTTCTATCCCAAAATTTGGCTAAGTCCCTAGTGGGCAATCACTATGGGAGTATTTCTAGATGAGCTTCCCACAACCTTTGCACTAATTCTTGTACCTCCTCATAGTCTACCTCTTTCTCTTGCACTTGACTGAGGCATTTCTCTTGCTTCTCCCTGAAGGTGGTCAACTTTGAAGTGAAGAAATTTATTTCTTCCTCATGTCGTGCCATCCTCTGCATATCTTATTTGAATTAAAAGAGTTGATGAAGATCTTCTATCACGCTGGCCCCTGCTAGGATGCCCTTGAACTTCTGTATGATCTCTTTGGTCGGGTATAGAATCTGATGTTCTTCATCCTTATACAATTCCAAGTCAATACATGTGAAGAAATTCTCTCTGCTCTATCCATATCATGACTCCCTCATGCCTTTGGCATATGTGGTTTAAGCACTTCTCATAGACCTTAACTATTTTGGCTATACTCTTGATTCATGTACCAAAATTTTCTAACTCTGCACCTTCATATACCTTTACAAAAAATTTGAAGTGTTGCTTCCTTATTATCTTTAGGTCTTGTAGCATAGCCTGCCATTTGGTCAGTTTGAATTCTAATCCCATGTCACTTTCCATCATTGATGTAGGAGCATCTGGGGTCATTGGTAATCCTGCACAACCAAAAAAAGATGTTTTTCTTTCAGTTCTTTAATTTGTTCTCTGTCGCTCGGGTTCTACTGCTCAGGCATGCTTGTCTCTGTCGCTCGGGTTATGTTGTTCAGGCATGCTTGTCTCTGTTGTTTAGGCATGTTTACTAAAAAAATTTGGTGATGCTTTATCGACAGGTTTCAGTGATGCTTTACCGACTGGTTGCTGATTTTCAGTAACCATCTGCCCAAGACTGCTATTTTGGGAGTTGGATCTTTGGTCAACTTCTTCAATTAATTTTGATGGCTTAATTTATTTGGGATCTCTCATTGGGATCTGTGTGGACCTAAATCTGGGTCTCTCTTACAGATTTGAGCACCGACCTCTTGTAGTAGACTCTTATATATATTTGGTTGTATGTTCTCAGGGATATATCATTCTTAGGGCAAGAAGGAAAATGTTTAGATATTGAGATCAAAGTCTGTGATCTCTGTTGTATGAAGATCTTATTGTAATTAATTGAATACATGGTCAAAACTAGAAAGGCCTTACAACCCGACATGTAATGATTTTGATCAAGTTAATATAAAGGATCTCTATGTTTTCTTCTCTCACTCTATTGTTTGGCTTCCACATTGTGTCTGCAAGCTGGTTTGGTAGCTGGGAGTGCCCTTGGCCCCTACTACTAATCCTCCTTGCATCAATCATATCCACCAATCTGGTGGCTTCTACAAGGATAGCTCTGAATGACCTGAAAATTGCCTTAATAATCCCTTCTCAAAATTGTTCAAAATCATTCTTCCAATCGATGCATGTTTGTAGGAAAAAGTGAGTCATGCCTTCTGGCAATTCTGGAGTAACTTTCTTCTCAAGGACAACCCGTAATGAGGCTTTTGGGAAATTTGGGTCAATGGGACCCACCATCTTGTGAATGAATTTCTTTATAGCCTCATTTTACTCACTTAATGACTTGATTTTCTCTTCATCCTCGTCCATCAAACCCAAAGCATGTTTGAGTCCCAGAGGTGCCAGAGTTTTACTTCCTTCCCTTGTAGGCTCCCCCAAATCAACCTGTTCAAAAGTGTAGTCCTCTAGGGTTACCTGTGCCTGGGTGACGCCGGTGGTGGGAACTGCTACCTATGCTTTCTAGTGGCCCTATGTGTCCTAAGTGACATAGGATATGGTCCTTGCTGACATACTGGATTTATCTTGATGGAAGGCTTGGCCTAGGAAGGACATATTTGCCTCTTCTTCTTCTTCTTCTTCTTCTTCTTCTTCTTCTTCTTCTTCTTCTGTATATACCTTCTTCCTAGATTGAATTTCTTTAGTAAACCAAGTTGGTTTAGTAAAGGTAGTGATGAGTTCATAAGGGGCAATATGTAATACTGGGGGAAGGCCTTGTTCATCTTGGGTTACCCTCTCCCCTTGTATTTCTAGTTCTACATCTACTTTTTCTTCTCCATCTCCTTTCTCTTCTTCTTTGTCTTCTTCTTCTTCATTCTCCTCATCTTCTTCCTTCCCCTCATCATTTTTTTCCTCCTTCTAGTGCCACTTCCGTTGCATCTTTCTCCTTGTCATGTGCTCTATCTTTTTCCTCCAAGGAGGTGGCTAATATTTTGGCCCTGAGACCCGTTATTGACTCCGGTGTTGTCTGAAGAGGAGGCATTGCTCCCGTATTCAGCGGTACTTGGGGAGTCGGGTTGGATAAAGATAGTAGAATTTAAGGTGGTGGAGTAGGATCTTATAGAGAAGGTGGAGTGGGAGCAGGAGTTGAAAGAGAATGTGGAGGAGTGGGAGTACGAGTTGGAAGAGAAGGTGGTGGAATGGGAGTAGGAGTTGGAAAAGAAGGTGGGTGAGTGGGAGCTACATCCCTTTCCATCTTCTTATCCTCTCCTACATCCTTGAGTGACTTCTGTGGAGTAGTGTGTGAGACCTGGGAAATAGAGGATCCATATACACCTTGGGTTCCAGTCTCCTTGTTTTCACTTCTGTCCATTCTTGTGAGTGGTACATTCACTGTAGGATTTGTAAACTGATTCAGAGGTGGGGTGAGGATAATGTGAGGGTTTACCGACACCTATCCCCTTGTGCTAACTTCTACTGTCATGTGAAATGAATACTGGCCTTGGTCTCCGAAACCTTCAAGTTCTTCAAAGTCGAACATGAGAAACTCATCTGAACCAAGGACATCCAGAGGATTTTCATGTTCTCCTTGTGTCTACATTCCTTCATAGGTAGGTGTGCCTTCACTGGGACCATTTTTCCTTACCACATCTTTCCTAGACCTTGTCCTTCTAACAAGAGGTATTTCATCCTCATCATTTTTTCCTCTTCTGGTTCCTCTTGCAGGGTTTCTAATTATTGAGAGGTGGAATCTCTCTTCCTCTCATATACTTTTTTTCTCTCTCCTATGGCAGTATTTATAAAAGGAGACTGACCAGAGGTAGTAAGAAGTTCTCCTTGGGCTATCTATGATTGATCCATGGGTGGGGTTATAATCCCAGACATCTTAGTCCTTGGTGGCTTTTCGCTTGGGATTAGAACTATAGACAAATAAATTTAATCAGGTGTACTTAATCAAATCAAATGGATTAATTTCAATCAAAAGGGACTAAATCACATCAAATCAAAGGATCAATTAATAAATATATTAATTAATTAAATATAATCCTAAAAGTGATAAATCAAAACTATGTAATTGATTTAATCAATTAATTGTATACTTTAAATCAAAAATCAAAATCAACCTATTCCCTTACATGGCTGATTTAATTAATTTATTGAATTGATTAAATCCTTATTTCTTTCAACAAAGGAGACAAGAATTTGAAGAGACAATGAGAATCAAGAATTGAAATCACATGGATCACTCCAAACTTTGCAATCTTGATCACTCATTTGACCCTTTAACATCCTGACCACTCAATTTGTATCTTTGTCCCAACCTTTGAGACCACCATTTAAATGGTCTCTCCATTTGAAACCATTTGAAATCTTTCAACTCAACCAAGCTTAAATCATGATCAAATTAACTCTACCCCTACCCTTGGGAAATCCTATAAATACCAAGCATTTTTAGAGTATTAAGGATCCTAGACATTCATGAGAAATTGCATCTACCGTGTAGAGAAATTCTTTGAGATTATAGCATTTGTGATAAAAGTTAGAGCAATTTGAGAGCAAGATTGAGTGAATTGCATTGCAATTTGAGAATTTGAGAGCTAGATTTAGGCATTATCATACATCAATTCTCATTTTAGGACTGTCACTAATGGAGATTAAGGCTGAGAGCTTCATTAGAAGGCTTAGTTAGAGAGCCATGGAATGCTTATTATTATTTTGTCAATTCTTTGAGTTAAATTAGACTTTTCTTTCCATATATTTGACAGATTACAACCTAATTTCATGAAGGTATACTTTATATATACACAAATGGTGCCCATCGTGGGGCTTTAGGCCTCTAATCTCCATTTTTCATCAATATTTGCATGTTTTGTATCTTTTCTTGTTGTATTTTACAGTTTGCACGCAAAGTGATGCTTATCAAATAAATATTCACATGTATAGACAATGACACCATGCCTATAAGTACTTCTTTCACTGCGTATCAGACAGAAGTGCCACCTATCAGATAAATGTTCACGTGTAAAGACAGTGAAATCATGCCTGCAACATTTCAAATACCGCTTGATAGCTTTCTTATCTCACATTTTCTGCTATATTTTCATGCCTTTACATGCTATTTTACGCCTGTTATCATTTAAAGTCACGTTTATTAACTTGTTAAATGACGTGTGCAGTACTTTAAAGTTTTGCAAAAGCTTCAGTAAAGCGTCGTTTATAAGCTATTAAATGATGCATAGTTTATTCTGTGTTTTTCAATTTGCAGCCTATTAAAATCAGAATATTAACACTCTTTGTTTTCTGATTTACAGATGAACAGACATCCAAAAGTGAAAAAACTAGAACAGAGAGTTTGCAAAGTGAGTAAAGAGGTAAGAAACCTTACCAAACATGCATTTGAACTTCACAATTTGTCCATTTTGGAAAATCTAGAAGAGGAAGAGAAGTTGTTTGAACACTTTGTTAAAATTGTTAAAGATTACAAGAACAAGTTTCCTTTATTGAATTGAGACTAAAATTGATAGGACCTTTAATAAATTTGCAAATTTAGAAGAGATGTTTGAATTTTTGTCTTTTCAATTTCATTTTTTTCCCTCATTGTGTTGGTTGCGTTGACTAACTTGTTGGAGGAGACAGAGAGATAACGGTCACCACTAGGTGAGTTAAAAAGAAAGGAAAAACACTCAAAAATGTGCCTAGCCTTTGCTAGCTACATGGAAGAGGTATTTTTCTAAACAAAGCTTGCACTTGATTAAATTGTGACAATTTCAATTTTCAAAATGGTTATCAAAATTGAAATGGTTACAATTTGTTAAAAGTGTTAGGAATTGGAAAAAGTAGTAAGGATATGCCCTTCACTCTTTGAGTGAATCAAACTCCCCAACCTGCTAGTCGATTCAATTCATTTATTGCTTTAAGATGAACATGATAAAGCTTTAGAGGGCTGCCTCTTGAGTACATCGTTACGAGGATGGTGAGAGGGAACAACCCAAGTGGGAGACAATCACTTTAGCCATGATAAAATCTGACCCACTATAATATAAACACATTCATCCTCAAAAGGATTGAGTGTCAAATAAGTGTTGAGAATCTTCACTTCCTCTAGTAGTCCTTTGGAATTGCACAAAATGGTGTCTTTATGCATGTAGGAGGCCCTTGTAATCATGGTATAAGAGACTTTTCATTTTTTTGAACAGAATTACACTAAAACCCTGTTAATTAGCAAGCCTACCTTTTAAAGCCATGTTTAGAGCCAAAATTGACCTTAGGTAGCTTGCTTGGAAGTTCTTCTTGTTACGACCCGTGAAAACAATCTGAGAACATACACTTTGTGTGGTTTAGGATAAGGAAACAAAATTTTCTATGTGTGTTGTGGTTGTTTCTAAATTTTCAAACAAGAAAGAATCCTAGAAATCTGATCACAAAATTTAAATTTTTAAAAATCCATAAAAAATAGTGACAAATTCTTTTCCTGGTGAAGTGATGCGTACCAAATTTTGAGTGACACGTACCAAATTTTAAGTGACGCATACCAACTTTTAAATGACGCGTACCAACTTTTAAGTAACACATAACAACTTTTAAGTAATGTGTACTAAGTTTTAAATTGCGCGTGGTCAGTTTCCAAATTGTGCGTACAACTTCCAAATGCCACATAGAAACAATCAAATGATGCGTACTATGTTTCAAATTTATGTGTAACATCATTCTAGTAAGCGTGTAAACAACTTTCAAGTGTCGCGTACCAATAGTAAAACAACGCGTATAGACTGAGATAGTAAAATAGGGGGCATTTCCTGAGGATTTGGAAGAATTTTGAAAACATATTTGGATACACTTTTTGGAGTATTTTGTGTCCAATCTATCAGATAGATAAATTTCCTTCAAATGTATATGATGATGAATCTATTTGAAACATGAATCAATCCTATGGAAAACAAAGATCAAAATTTCCATAGGTATCAAGATGAAGAAGATTTTGAAGATGAAGTTGAGGAGGCATCCCAGGATCCCATTTTTCTCGAAGTCATGGACAAAATTTTGAAGAGGGCTAAAGAACCATATTTCTTACACTTAGCTTGATTAGGAGTTAAGATTCCTCATAATTATGACACATAAACCTTAAAGAAGGAAGAGGAAAAAGAAAAGGATACATCATATAACAAGCCATCATTAAGACTTTATGAACATGAGCCATATGTATCTTCATCTTCTTCAAAAAAAGAAGCATTTAAGCACAACAAACCCATCTTTGATCAAGAACAACTTCATGACCATCCTATCTTTGATCAAGAAAATGAAGAGAAAGATACTACTCTCAAGCAAGATCTAATGCATGAACCTATGTCTATCAATGGTTCTCCTATAGCCTTTACTTCTTCACCCATTCATTCATCTCTTAAAGTAGACAAGCTAGCCAAAATGCTTCCATTGAACAAAGAACATAATGCTTTTCATGCTAATAATGTCTACCCTCAAGGGCTACCTCTAAGAGAAACCCAACTAACTTACATATTTATACAAATATTTTTCATGCCTCAAGGGTCATGGACCCCAAACCTTTAAGTGCTTCAATTCCTATTATACCCATTCAAAATGATCCTACATCATTCCTTCAAGAATCCCTCATGCATACCCAAGCTCATATCTTGTCCTTAGAAGTGGATCCATGTCAAGAGGATAATCCAAAGTTTGAAGAAAAAAATATCAATAAAGATCAAGATCAAGATGTTATAAAATATCCTCCCATATTTGATAAAGGTCCCATATAAATAGAATCAGATGCTGATCCCCTTGCACCCTTTCATTTCTTCCAAGTTGATATCCTTCTAGGTCAATAAAAAAGTATCCTTCCAAGCTCTATATCTAGTCTGATTCCCAAGGAAGATCAAGATATCTCTTCCACCTTATCCAATGAGCATATTGAAAATCAAGAGAAAAATACCCTCTCTACACCATCCAAAGATCCTTTTCAAGATCAAAGTATCCCATAAAATCCTTGTCATACTCCTCCATGTTCACCTCAAGAAACCATCATTCCTCCAAATTCCTTGCACGATAATAAATCCCTTCAAGCTTCAGTTGATCCTATAAAATTTTCTCTTTTGAAATTTCTTCATGAGCCTATTGGTATAAAGATAAATCTTAAAGATGAGAACCTCGACAATGGATCTCATTCCAAAGATATTGATATCCCTTTCACACCTTATCTCCCTCCATTCAAATTTAAGCATAAACCTTCACCATCCTCCAAAGCCATTTTGGGTTCCTATGTCCCAAAGATAAAGTCTTCATCCCTTCCATCCATATTGGGTCCCTATATTCCTTCATCAACCATTCCTACCATTCCTAACTCTCCACTCACTTAACCTACCATGTATCACGATCAACGAAGGCACACATACTTGAAGAATTTCCAAATACCAATCTATATGAACCCTCCATATTATTTCCATTCACCCAAAATTCCCAAGTCTTTTGGAAGCAATTTGGATGCGCAACATAAAAATCAAAAATACAAGAATCCAGATGTGTATCACCATGTCCAATTGAATCAATGTGTGAATGAAAATAAAAAAATATCAAAGAGACCACAAAGATCTACCAAGCAAAAAGAAAAATCAAAGAAAAAGTGGGTTCCAAAATCCCTCATTGAAGAAATGCATGCTAAAGCATCAAAAAAGAAAGAACAATCAAAGACTATGTGGATTCCCAAGTCACTTTTTAAATACTTTAACACAAAATAAAAAATCAAAGTTGACATTCAAGCTTCCAAAGGCTTCCAATTCATCTTCTTCCAAACATTTTCCACTTTCCAAGTCTACTTTGGATTCCTATATCCCAAAATCCACTATCTTAGATACATCCTCACCTCCTTCATCCATTATTCCTCCATCATTCCACCACCCTTCAAAGTGTGTGTCAAAATTGATATTGCCAACATCTCCATCCACAAAATACATGCTTCTTATCCTCATACCCATTATCCAACACCTACTTTCTATCTTTCCACCCCACTTATCCAATCTATGGCATAAAATCTTAAGCACCATCTACCTTTATTCTTCATATCTATCCTTTGTAATTACCTTATCAATATCTTTGAGCATCCTAGCCATGGCCATGGTTTATTATAGCATGTCTTTCAGAAGAGCATTGTCCAAAGATCTAGATGTTGGAGAAAATTTGGAAAAAGAAAATAAAAGGAGAAAAAGTGGCTTGGTGAAAACCTAGCAAACATGCCCCTTGCTAGCAAAATTAAAGAGAAATAAATCCATCCTATGGTGAAAAACACTTCTTATGGTGCTTTGGACAAGTACCATGATGAAACCCTGGCCAACAAGCATCATGCGTAATTCCTCCCTCTTGCACCCTACACTTGGGGGAAAGTTTCATCCATGGTATCTTACATCCTTCATCTTCCTACCATTTGTCTTACTTAAATCAATATTCCCTCTTTCACCTTTGATCTTGACAAGGTTTGAACATATTCATGAGCATCAAGTATCTTGACATCTGTTATCCTTTCCATCAGGTTATTCACTTTTTGCATCCATGCTACCCTATCATGATCTTTCTTATCCAAAATTAACTTTCATTATTCCTAAGCAGTCTTTCTAGAATCCCAAATCATCCCCTCATAGCCTCCATCACCCCTTTATCTTTATGGTGATATCCTATCCATATCTTATCCAAATTGACCCCTTGGTCTTGATCAAAATGAAGGACATAAAATGCAAAAACAAGTTCTCAAAAACATCTTGACATGTCCACTCTTTTGGACCACCCACTTTCATGACATCAGGTCATTATCCTATATGCTATCTAGCGCTGCATCATTGGATTTTTTCACCTATCCAAAACACGCTTCACATTTCTATATCCTTTTTCCTTAGCTTGGGTAATCTTGAGGAGATGGTCCTACGGGTCACATTCACTTCACATGCTTCATCCATCATGGCATTTTCATTTCTAAATCCATCAGCTTCCTCATCCATCTGTCATGTCCTACACTTTTCTAGACATTGGGGAAAACCAATGTGATCTTTTTTGAGAGCTAGTAATCTCTTAAAATTTAAAAAAAATCCAAAAAAATCCAAAAATCTTTTCATAAAGTCTCTAAGCTGTACCTTGGATAAACCTATCTTTTGTCATATTTTGGAAATTTTCCCAAGACCAACACTTTTCTTTTCAAGTGAGGGAATTAATCCAAAAGAAAATAATTTCACCAAAATAGGCACCAATTTACATGAATCAATGCATCAAACTACAACAAATAGAAACTTGAACCTTTGATTTACTTCATTGTTCAATTTCCCATCTAAACTTGACGCGACATAATCCTTAACCTTCATTGACTTATTATTATCAGGATTAAAATTTGACAAAACCAAAGGATTGAAAAGGATGAATTTCTATTTGTAATATGGATACAACAACAACACTAAATTTTTGATGAGGTATTGAGTTGTCTTGAGTCATGTCTTTTTAGTTAATCAATGATGTTTCAACTAGATTAGCAATGATTGAAGCATGACATCTTTTCTTGATTGTTGTGTCACTATTTTAAGATTAATTCTTGGAAGTATGTAATTTTGTCTAAGGACATTACCATCAAAGAGTCATCGAGGAAATTTTGCATATGGAAGGGATTCAATATCTGTCTGTTTACACAAAACGATACCTTGGTCATTTAGGTCTCTCATATCTTAATGCCAACATCCACTTGCAACATTGAATCTGATGAAAGTAGTATTCATACTCCCATGGTCAAACCAGTGAGGTTTTTATTGTTTTCATGGTTGAAATCTGAAGGAAGTGGTATTCATATTCTCATGGTTTGAAAATATAACTAGTGAGGGTTGTACCTTTTTCAGGTTCCAAAAAGCTCAATGATGAAAATATATCTTCTTTTGCATTTATTTTACAAGAAAAAGTGACAGTTAGCTGCATTCATATAGACTAATCTTTCATTTTAGTGTTAATCTCTAAGTTTTGTTGATGATTAGTGACCAACACTTAGTCATTCACTTAGGTAGTTTTAGTTGGCTATCACTATGGCTGAGCTAAAACTAATGCAAGGTCGAGCAACATTGCTCAGTAGTATTCAGGTTGCCAAGTTGTATCATGCCGAGCTGAGTAGGATACTTAGTGCTGGGCGACAGAGATGTTAAGTGCCGAGCAGAACAGTTCTTGTATACATGTCTGGAATGATTCAAACTTCGGGGATAAGTGTTCAGGCCGACTTATGTATGCATTTAATATTTTCCTACGGATTCAGTTATGCATTTAATTATTTTATCCTATGCATGATCTATTGTAATCATTAATTGTAATCCCTTGGAGGTATGGGTATTAGCTCTTGATTGTTGATATAGATCTCGCTATTAGACTTGAACAGATATATAAGATTGCTTCTAAACCCTATTCTGTAAGAGTGTGTGGAGAGAAGTGGTGACTGCATTTTGAAGTGGAATGCACATAGGGTTATTTTGTTAAGAAGCAAAGATCAAGCAGAGTGAAAGAACAGTGAACAGCAGAGTAAAGACATATCAAATTGTGAGATCACAGAAGGTATTGGAAAGAGGAGATCCATCATCAGCATCTGAGTGCATAACAAAGGATCATTACTTGAAACATTCTAATCATTATATCAGTTAAAAATCTCTTAACAGAGTGGTTCTAGTAGACCTTTCTAAATATCCTAACAGAGTGCTTACTTTATTGTAAGTTGAAATCATTTCATAGGGTAGATTGTAATGATCTTTAGCTCTTAACCGGTCAGACCTTTAACAGGGTAGATTGCATTTTGTAATAAACTTTTGTAGCCCTAACAGGCACACTTTATTACTGCAGTAGTGAAGAATTTTGTGGGTGTTATCCCCACCCTAGTTTTACCTATTTGGGTTTATGGGTTACCAAGTTCTTGTGTTATGAGTTATTTATTTCATTGTGTGGATGCTATTTGATATTACATTAGATTCATATATGTATGAATGTGGATTAGTTTGTTTTAAGTGTTTAAATTTGAAGATCTG
>MU225611.1:1526152-1539013 GCA_018584345.1 Thuja plicata | reverse complement strand
TCTGATTCCCCCCCCCCCCCCCCTCTCAGCATCTTGCTTTCCCATTATTGTATTTTCAAAAATTGGTATCAGAGCTTAGTTCTCTAGAAATTCATAATCAGCTTGAGAATACAGATCTTGAGATGGAGATCTACAAGATGGGTAAAGTCATTGAGAATCAAAAGATTAATATTCAGCTAGCACTACAACAACTTGAGACAACAAGACAATAATTAAAGAAGTCCTTGACAACAAGGAAAGATTTGGCCAAACAAATGAATGACACTCATTATCAGGAAGAGGACACCACAAATATATTTCAGAATGGAGATTTTACTAAGAGTGATGCAGCAATAGCAGATCTACTGGAAAAGAACAGTGCACTATGTGAATAAGTCACAAATTTGAAAAAGGAACAAGAAGCCCAGTCAATAAGAATGTGTGAAGTTGTTGAACAGAAAAAGAAAGCCGAAGATGACAAGGCTATGGCAGAAGAAGAAAAAAGAATGATGACTATCAGACTTGATGAAAGAACACGTGATGTACAAACAATGATAGTCAATCAAGTTGATATGGAAAATCAACTGCTACTTGTGAATCAGGAGATCATCAGGAAAGACTTGGAGATTGTAAATCTTGGATCTGAGGATAGTTAGTTGAAATATGAATTGAGATCTAAGAAAGAACTTAACAATAGAGTGAATGATCCCAATGCAGCTTTGAGATACTTTGAACAACTAGTGGAAGCATCAAGAAGACCTAAAGATTCTTCTGGATTAGGTCACACTAAATAACATACAACCACTGAAGAAGGAGAATAATCTAAGAAAGGTGAAAGAAGATATGCAAAGCCAAGAAACAACAAACCTTTTTGCCACCACTATGGGAAACTAGGTCATACAACAAACATTTGCCGAAGCAAGAATGGTAAGTCCAATCCTAAAACTAACTTTAATGGTTGCTACTTTAACTATAATAAGTTTGGATATCAAGCACGTGAATGTAATACAAAGGCAAGCAATGCACCTTTCACACCTAGACTCAATGTTAATTGCTATAACTATCAGAAATATGGTCATAGAGCACAAGATTGCAGATCTAAAGGTAAATAACGATGGACATCAAAGGCACAAGAGAAATCACAAAGAAAAGGCAATACTTACAAGTGGGACTACAACACATGGAATAGTTGTCATTACTATGGTGAGTATGGAAATGTTCCAGAAAATTGCATAAGGATACATTTCAGAGGAAAGTCTAAGAGTTGGATGAATGGAAGCCTAGTTTGTAATAGTTGTTTGAAAGTTGGTCATACAAGGAAATATTGTAAGACTAGGGTACCTGCTCCTACTGTTGAGCATATTAGAGCATAGATGAACCAGACATGGGTTAAGAAATCTGAACCATGCAGTAGTGAATCTAGTGTAGCCGAGGTCACCCAATCCAATGGATCAGGTGATCACATCATCTCCAACTAAGCAAAAGAGGTATGTAAGGAACTGCATCTAAAATTCTTATCTTACATCAGTTCCTAACATGCAATGTACCAAAGTCCATATTTGCATATGTTAAGATGCACCAGGACACATTTTTAAGACAAATGCTAAGAAGAGCTAATTGCACTATAGGTGCCGAGCACCAGTTGTGTTCACTAAGGCCGAGTTCTTTAGTGTGTGCCGAGTTTGTTGGCCGAGTAAGTTCTGTGATGGCTGAGTTTAGTAAGCTGAGTGGGATGCAAGTTGTGTTAGAAATCTGAGGACATCTGGCTTGCACTAACTCAATGGGTAGAACATTTATTGCTTACCTACCTTGACCTTTCAAAATATATAAAGGATGAACAGTTTATTCTTCATTTTTACCTTGCAATTTTCACTGTTTATAGAGCGATTGAAGAAGTTGCAGAATTGATCTTAACAAAGTTAGCATCGAAGATTTCGTCAGCGTGCCGTCGACAATTCTAAAGTGAACAGTACAAAGTGCTACTTGCCGAGGTACTCTGTTCTTCTTTTTTTGAACCCTAATTTCAAGATTATGGCTGCAAGCACTTCCACACCAGTTAAAAGTATGGAGGGAGAACAAGAGAAAATTCAGTTAGTACAGAGTGATGAATGTGCACCTCTAAATTTTTGAGTCATTCCTGAAAGTACAATTCAAAGTGATTTGACCGGAGCTCTCTTGTCCATTCCACCCAAGGTACTTATGATCCATGATGTAAGATGGTGTTACATGGTTAAAATTGGTGAAGTAGGTGATAGTGAACTGAGAAAATCCTACAGAAAATTGTGTGTTGATGGAGTTTTGAAGGGAGAATTCAAACATTTAGCAGACAAAGGGTTAACTTGTGCCCTAGATTTTCCACAAGGTTTCAAAGATGAATGGATTAAGGTTATTCTTAGCCAAGTTCATGATATGTGTATGTGGTTGGATAATGGACCATTCAAGATAAATAAGAACATTCATCGAGTGACTAGATATCCTGTAGTGAACGAAAAATGGACAATGAGAGATAACAACAAAGAGGAAATTACATTGAACACTGGAGCCGTATGGAAAAATAAAGGTATGATTATCTCTACAATTAAAGACCTAGAACTTGATTTTGGAGTAAGAGTAATCGCACATAAGTTCTATCAGTCGAGTCGACTAGATAGTGTTCCTTGTATATTCGTTGACCAGGCATCGAAGATTGTCAAGAAGAATCATACATATGATCTTGCCGAGCTACAAAAAACACAACTAGCCAAGAACCTAGCATCAATCAGAAAGGCTAAGAGCTCATCTTGTAAGTTTGGTTCCTTACTAGTATGCATATTTTTCTACATTCAGGATACCTTTCCTACATTAGGAGATATTGTTTGGAAAGAGGATAGACCCATTACAGTTCAAATAAGTGAATGTATTGAGAAACTAGGAAGTAAATTCAATAGAATTATGGGGAGCTATTTTGTGGAATTTAAAAAGAGAATGAGATTAAGGACTAGGATTACTAGATCACTAGTGGAGAAGCAGTATGAATAATTTTTTTTTCTAGTTGATACAGATAACACATATATCCAAGCTGTGACACCTAGGGTAACATATTTAGAACCATTTCCTTATGAAATTAACATTGATGAAGCATCACCAGCCATCATTTCACCCCTAGCCAAGGCAATTGATACTACAGTAGAAAGATTTGGTAATTTTGATGAAGCTAAAGTAAAAATTTCAAGAGGTTTAAAGGAGGGAACCATGGAGAGGAAAATGAAGAAGATTGTGAAAAATCTAAAGAAAATGGTTGGTTTGGGAAGTGATGAAGAACCTAAGGATGCACCTGTAGGCCTATCCACTGGGCAAGGAGAAGATATATCTACAGAAGAGGAAGTTAGTGCATCTGAGGAGATCACTGAGAAAGCTAAGGGTAAGAAACCATCAATTGTCATAGTAACCAAGCTGAGTAAAGCTAAACCTAAGGTTAAACCTCCTATAGCTAATCATCCAAGGACTAGAGCATCTACTATTACTTCTCCAGTAGTACAAACAAAATTATATGGAAAGAAGAAGGTTGGGGAAAGCAGTTCTAGAAAGAAAGCTAAAATTGCTCCTAAGGCTGAGCCGACTAAACCAACAAAGAGACCAAGGAGGAGACTACAATTAGGGACAGATAGTGATGATGAAAAGACTGAGATTGATGAACCCAATGACATACCTACATAACAATTAAAGAAACCAACTAATATTGATGAGGTATGTGACAATTTGAGAAACTCAGCAGGGTTAGCTACTTTCAAATTTATTATGTATGAGAAACTGAGTATTGGAGACAAGCATAAAGTTCAGTAAGCACTCTTAGATATGATGAGTACTTTTAAGTTAACTCCTACAGAGATAGGAAACCATGTAATGAATGAACTATATGAGTTTCTGTCAAGAAAATGGGAATTTTCACTTACTACAGAGAGACAGATCAGGGAAGGAACTTTAGCCAAGGTGATACCTGAGTTGACATCAAAACAACGAGAAAAAATCATTAAAGAATAAAAGAATAGGTTTGTTCCTAAACTTACAGGGTATACTATTTTGAAAAATGATATTGAACGATTAGTAGAACAGAGTACAAGGATTTGGAAGGAAATCTTTAGACTATTAGTTCCAAAAGACAAGAAATCTGATGAAGGTCCATCTAATCAAAAGGCAAAAGAAGTTGAGATTACCCCTGAGCCACAGATGACTCAAGATCAAATTGCTATTGAAAAGAATAAAGATGCATTAGACTCAACAAATTATGTTGATCTGACTACAGATAGTCCAATGGACTACATAATTGATGATTCTAGCAATTTGAATGCCAAGGAACAAGACATGTCAAGTGGTACAAACATTGATTCTCCTATTAAGGAAACTGAGACTGAGGGAGGAAAGACCACTGCATCTAAAGAGAAAATTGATGAGATAATTGAAGTAATCAATGATCAGATAGGTGAAGAGAAAAATCAAATAGATGCACAAGAGGTAACTTCACAAAATCCACCTATATTAGAGGTTGTCAAAATAGTTTTAGATAGTGGTATAGTGGTGAAGGATAATGTTGACAAGCCTAAGGAACAAGAGGCACTGCAAGTGTTGGTTGATATACCACGCTCTACATCATCCACTCCCATAGGTCCTAAAACTGGAGGTATGCCTAATGCACAGACAATCCTAATAGAATTGAAAGAGGTAATGGACATTGATACTGTCACAGGAAAAGGTATTATGCAGCCGAGCATCAATTCACCAGAGTTGAAGAGAAGGAAAGTTATGAAGAAGAAGTCTCAAATTCTAGATGTCACATTAGATGAGGTGATTGTGATTCCACAATGGGATCCCAATGAATTATCTTTTGAACAAATAGGGACTCTTCAGGAATTACTTAAGAGGAAGAAGAGACAGGAAGAGATGAAAATAGAATAGAAGCAAAAGCAAGTGTTGCATGACATCAAGGATATATTTGCAAAGGATTTTGACTTAGAAGATGAAATTCCTCAAGCTCCAATTATTGATCAGTTAGTTCACATTGTACAGAAGGTAACTGATGATGATATTAATAGTAATGAAAAACTTCTACAATGGTCTGAGAGGAGATTTGAGAGCAAAGTTTTGGAGAAAATCTCAGAAGAGATTGCAACAAAACAGGTTGAACTTTCTACTCTAGTAGACATTTTGGAGAAAGTTACATCAAATGTTTATTCTTTGTACATGAAACTATGTGATGTTGAATTTTTCACAAAGGATAATCTACAGCTTGTTGAGAAGCTACAGTTAGATTTGAGATCAACTGGCAATACTTTGGGTAAGGATACCACTTCTAGTTCTTTACATTATACTAAGTTGATCAATGCACAATGGAGAATAGTCGAGCTTATGGCTAAAGATGGTTGAATTAGGGCCAAATTTATCACTATTCAGACAAGCCTGTTGCCTCACTTGGAGATAATACAGAAGGAACTTTCAGTTGCAAAAGAGTTATCACAGAGAAATGCAAATCTCTCAACTACAGAAAGTTTAGTGAGTCTCACTGCCAAGCTAGAAATAAAATTGGAAGTTATGAAGGTTGCCAAGGAAAGTTGGGACGCTACATTTGTAGCCACCCTACAGCTTCATAATTTTTTTTTGGATAAGTACAACTTAGCCCCACCTGAAATCAGTGACAAAAACAAGGGGGAAGCTTGTAAGGATAAGGAAGTTGGTAAGGATACAGTATGATATATTAGTACAGAATAAGTACATTTATATATATATATTTTGAAGGCATGTATTTTATGAAACTTTTTGTATGTATAAGTCTGAGTATATTCCTAGGGGGAGTACTTAGTATACTTAGGAAAAATTTTGGTGGAATGAAATGAAGTAATGATAAGTGTGTTTTTGCCACTAATATTAAAGGGGGAGATTGTTAATCTCTAAGTTATATTGATGATTAGTGACCAACACTTAGTCATTCACTTAGGCAGTTTTAGTTGGCTATCACTGTGGCCGAGCTAAAACTATGCAAGGCCGAGCAACATTGCCTAGTAGTATTCAGGTTACCGAGTTGTATCATGTCGAGTCGAGTAGGATACTTAGTGCTGAGCGACAAAGATGTTAAGTGCCGAGCAGAACAATTCTTGTATACATGTTTGGAATGATTCAAACTTTGGGGATAAGTGTTCAAGCTGACTTATATAAGCTTTTTGGGCCAACTTATGTATGCATTTAATATTTTCCTATGGTGTCAGTTATGCATTTAATTATTTTATCCTATGCATGATCTATTGTAATCATTAATTGTAATACCTTGGAGGTATGGGTATTAGATCTTGATCGTTGATCTAGATCTCGCTATCAGACTTGAATAGATATATAAGATTGCTTCTAAACCCTATTTTGTAAGAGTGTGTGGAGAGAAGTGGTGATTGCATTTTGAAGTGGAATGCACAGAGGGTTATTTTGTTAAGAAGCAGAGATCAATCAGAGTGAAAGCACAGAGAGAAGTAGAGTACAGACATATCAGATTGTGAGATCACAGAAGGTACTGGAAAGAGGAGATCCATCATCAACATTTGAGTGCATAATGAAGGATCATTACTTGAAACATTCTAATCATTGTATCAGGTGAAAATCTCTTAACAGAGTGGTTCTAGCAGACCTTTCTAAATCTCCTAACAGAGTGCTTACTTTATTGTAAGTTGAAATCCTTTCATAGGGTAGATTGTAATGATCTTTAGCTCTTAACTGGGCAGACCTTTAATAGGGTAGATTGCATTTTGTAATAAAATTTTGTAGCCCTAATAGGCACACTTTATTACTGCAGTAGTGAAGAATTTTGTGGGTGTCATCCGCACCCCAGTTTTACCTATTTGGGTTTTTGGGTTACCAAGTTCTTGTGTTATGAGTTATTTATTTCATTGTGTGGATGCTATTTGATATTACATTAGATTCATATATGTATGAATGTGATTCATTTTGTTTTAAGTGTTTAAATTTGAAGATCTGATTCACCCCCCCCTTAGCATCTTGCTTTCCCATTATTGTATTTCCAACATTTAGTTGTTATAGGATTTTCCTTAATCAAGGCGTGGAAGTTAATCATGGTTACATCATCAAATGTCTAATCCATTAAATGATGAATGATACATCAAGGATATCATCACTATGCATCTGCTCACCTAGGGGAAACCTAACCATCTGATCATCTAGGGGAAACCTAACTCTATCCATCACCTATACCTATATCTACACCTAAATCATATCAAATGATCATATCTATAAGCCTCTTACCATCATTTTTCCAGCGGAAAGTCTATTTTGCAATCAAATCAAGAATCAAATAGTCAAATCATCCAATTGATCATTTCACATCAATCATTTATCCTATCATCCATTTTCTCATCTTGAGTGCATCGATTTGTTTGTCTCTCTTGATCTTGAGAGAGAATTATCATTTTATCAAATCAGTCCATCAACCTACCTATCCTATCAGATTGACATCAATACGACATCAACCAAGTGATTCTGACTCACATCAAGTGATATAAAAACATCATCACCTTATCTAAAAAATCAACAACATTTTCTCAATCATAGCTATTGACATCAAATTCTCTCATAACCGGGGGATTTTCAAATTTATTTTATCGAGAAACAAATCAAAATTTCCCAAAATCAATCAAATCATCCAAATCATTTTGATTCATTTCCCAGGGGGCATCATATCTGCATCATATAGGCATCAAGGATTCATATCAATTTTTCTTTTCAAATTAGGGGCAATGTCCTATCAATCAAATCTGCATCATTCACATCTAGGGAATTAAAATTCTCAATCGTTATCAGTGGGGAATCAATCAAATTAGGGATTCACATCAGACATTGTATTAGATCAATCAATCAAATAAGTCAATTAGATCAAGATATCGATTTTCTTTGAATCAATGCACTTCACACATCAATTCAAAGAGGGGCCTTTGTAAACACCTAAATTTGGTCAGGTGTACTTAATCAAATGGATTAATTTCAATCAAAAGGGACTAGATGACATCACATAAAAGGATGAATTAAAAAATATATTTATTAATTAAATATAAGCCTAAAAGGGATAAATCAAAACTATGTAATTGATTTAATCAATTAATTGTATAATTTAAATCAAAAATCAAAATAACATATTCCCTTACATGGCTAATTTAATTAATTAATTGAATTGATTAAATCCTTATTTCTTTCAACAAAGGAGACAAGAATTTGAAGAGCCAATGAGAATCAAGAATTGAAAGCACGTGGATCACTCCAAACTTTGCAATCTTGAACACTCATTTGACCCTTTAACATCCTCACCACTCAATTTGTCTCTTTGTCCCAACCTTTAAGACCACCATTTAAATGGTCTCTCCATTTGAAACCATTTGAAAGATTTCAACTCAACCAAGCTTAAATCATGATCAATTTAACTCTACCCCTACTCTTGGGAAATCCTATAAATACCAAGCATTTTTAGAGTATTAAGGATCCTAGACATTCATGAGCAACTATATCTACATTATATGGAAATTCTTTGAGATTATAGCATTTGTGAGCAAAATAGAGAAATTTGAGAGAAAGATTGAATGAATTGCATTGCAATTTGAGAATTTAAGAGATAGATTTAGGCATTATCATACATCAATTCTCATTCTAGGACTGTCACTAATGGAGATTAAGGCTGAGAGCTTCATTAGCATACTTAGTTAGAGAGCCATGGAATACTTGTTGTTATTTTTCTAATTCTTTGAGTTAGATTAAAATTTTCTTTCCATAGAATTGATATATTACAACCTAATTTCATGAATGTATACTCTATATATACACAAGAACCATGCACAACTAGATGCTCATAACCATATACTGTGACAGGATTCTGCGGTGGGGCCTTGTTGAATTGGGGCATTATGGGATTTTCTTCACACTTTCTATCTCATTTTGTAGGCGGGTTCAATTGTGGCTTCATGGTAATACAATCCATTGGGAATGGTTTCTTGATCCACAACTTGGTGGCCTTGATATGTGCCTCACCTTGAAATAGATGCTATCATTTTTATCTTTATCTATTTTGACTTTTAGAATCGGCCCGATGTATATCTTGTCTTTATTGTACATAGGATATAACACATCTTCTGTATCTTTGTCCCAAAATTTAGTAGGAATTTTGATCTCTAGGGCCACCTCTGCTAATGTGAAAGTCATCTTGAAATAGTCCCTTATTCGGACCTTGTAATCATCCACACAATTGATATAGTGATCTTCTATATGTGGCTCATGAACGTAGTGTTTACCCATGATGTGGCTGTAGGTGCCTATAAAGTCAAACCTGGTCCTAATGTGTGCATACAATTGCAGTGGGCGCTCATCCCATTCAAATTATAGATACTTTCATATATTCATATCCGACAGGGTATATAGGCCTATTGATATGGGGAAATCCCAATAATGCTTCTTCTTGTGCTTTGTGTGCTCATATGCGTCTACAATTTGTCTATCCATTTCTATGATGATTACCAAACCAAAAGGGTATTTAGGTAGCTTCTTGGGACTGAGAGTGGATCCTTATACCATGATGTACATGAATTTCCTAAACTATAAGTAGAAATCCCCTATTGTCCTAACCTTGACAACAACCTCTTCTGATAATCTTTTAGCATGATCACCCTCTATTGAAGGGATGATTGTGGAGATGAAAGCATTGTTCACTATCATGTAATATGGACTATTTTAGTCCATCTTTTCTTTCCTTTTCAATTTTGGGTAGACTATGAAAGGGCATGCATTTGGTTGGACGAAGGCCCCCTGTTTCACCAGTCTTGGGTATTTTGCCCTTGCTGCTAGCAAGTATACCATGTATGAGGTCATATAAAATTTTGGGTTATGCTTTACTGAGATCAGCTGCTCATCTAAGTTGTCACTTAGAATGTTTTCCCAGTCAAACCTATCCTTTCACCCTTTGATTCTCTCGATCAGCAGGATCATCCAATTTTCGAGCTGTATGGACTAAGGTAGTCCATACAGCTGGCTCAACATTGTAAAAATTGCTTGGATGTCATCTTTGAGGTATCCTTTCCTTAAGTCTATCCTCTCAAGTTTATTCTTGGGTAGGGACTGAATCTAATACTCCTAATTGGAAATGTCGTATGCATCCAGAGTGTGTTATGTAAACAATTTTAGGCCTTTGTTAATGGAGAAGTCATAAAACTGATTGACCCCCTTTTGGAGATGGAAGACATCTTCAATATTATCTGGTCTAATATCCAAGAATACATCTCTGTCTCTATTTTCAACCACCCTCTTATCAGGTACATAATGGTGTACTAAGTTCATGATCACTTCTAAGGACAGAATTGATACTGGGTGTGCAACTTCGTTCACCAAATGAGATAGGATCAAGGCGGTGCAATCAGGTGACCTTCCAATAGGCTTGGAACACTTGACCAAGAATTCACTCTAATCTACATTGCCTATGTCCATATTGGTGATATCCTGGTGGTGGTTTCTGATGTTGGATGGCCTATGGTACCCCTTGAAAAGGTACTTCATTGGTGATTCGACACTCTTTTTTGGCATTCTTGTAAGAAAAACATGCAAACACTAGTATTTATTAAAAAAAAACTACTAAAGAAAAATGCAAAGTAAAAATACAACTCTTATGACCAGTAGCAGTGGCTCAAAATAAGTCAAAAATGAAACTTGGTATATTTTTCAGCCATTCAGACTTGCGGACACCGAAAACAAGGTTGGGGTGTGAAAGGCCGAAAACTATGAAAAAGCTCATATGAAGGATGTCCTTTCAGACTTGCGGAGTGTGAAGGTGAAAAGGAATTTTGGAGTGCAAAAGGCCAAAAATTCCTTGGAGTGCAAAAGGCCGAAGGTGGTTGAGGGATTCCCCTTCAGACATTCTGAGTTCGAAGATGAGAATGAATTTCGGAGTGCGAAAGGCTAAATATTTTATGGTGCAACCTTGTTTTCGGTGTATCGAATGTCAGGGATGTTGGGATATGCAAAAGGCCTTAAGTTTGAAAGGCTGAAGTCTGAATAATTTCACTCTTAGTCAGTCTGTACTTTGGATATGACGCTCGAGGTTTGTTTTTGGCCTTTTGGAAGCTGAAAACCTGCAACTTCTGAGAGAGGAAAAAACCCTTAAAACTTTAAAAAAACTAAGAAACAAATGACGACAAAAATGAAAGGAAAAAAATCCTAGAGACAAGAATGTGGCAACCTAGGAGAAACAAGGAGAGAGGAAAAATGTGAAGACTGATGACCCGAATGATGAGAAAAAAGGAAAAGAGAGCGCGCAAAATAAATAAAAATGAAAGGAAGACGAAGAGAAAAGTTGGAGAAGATGCCAACCTTCTAGGGCTTACAAAGAGAAGGGGTAGATCTACTATCATGAAGTATGAGAAATCCATGCAAGGAAATGAAGCAGTGAAGAGGTGAAAACACTCAGATGCGAGGAAGAAAAGTGAGAAAAAGGACACACGAGATCACTTTTATAGCTCGCGAGTGAGGTGATATCAACTCTTTCAGGCTTTCTGAGTCTGAACCTCGAAAGAAACAACCCTTACCCCTTTTGTTGTTTTGGAGGCTGAAATACCAGAAGGTGTCAGCCCGAGCTTCCACACTTTCAAGCTTTTAGGATTTCAGAGGTCGGGTGACCTCATCAGTCCAAAAGTGAGAAAGTGCAAAAGTTTGAAAGGACTTGGCACTTTCAAGCTTTCGGAGGTCAGGTAACCTCTTCAGTCCAAAAGTGTGAAAGTGGAAAAGTCCAAAAAGACTTAGCATTTTCTCAACAGGACCCCCCAGGAAAAAGTTCAAGGAACTAAAGGGGGGAAAAAAAAGAAAAAAAAGAAAGAGAGCGTCCCCATGACCCAAGGGCCAAAATGGGGTGTGTGTTGTGGACCCACAATAGAACCTAAGACTACTGATGAAGTATGTAAATTTGAATCTTGGATAAAGAAATGCAGGAAGAACTAGATTAGATAGAGAAGAAAAATACTTGGAAATTGGTTCCTATACCTAAGGACAAGAATGTTATTCAAATTAAATGGGTTTTTAGAAAAAAAAAAAAATGAATGAAGAATGCATGGTTGTAATAAATAAGGCAAGACTAGTTTACAAAGGCTATTCAAAATAGGAAGGTATAGATTTTAAAGAAACATTTTCTCCTATTTCTAGGTTAGAGGTTGTACGCCTCTCTCTTTAGTTCCCACAGCTTTCCAAAGGCGAGGGTTAGTAGCAAAGGTTTCACAAATGAATGCAAATCAAGTATATAATGACTACTAAACGAATACTAGAAACGTGATCAATAAAATGTACAAGCAAGAGAAAGGAAGACAAATAAATGCAAACTCCACAATGCTTGAAGCTTATATTATTTCTCTCTACTCCTTCCGAAATGTTGTTCTTGATGCTCAGTATTTGCGGGGCAGCGTCTATGACTTGAGAAGCTTCAAGAATTTGATAATTGAAATGTGTGTGTGTGGTCGCAAGATGGATTGAATGTTAGAACCAAATTGACGGAGTAATGGCGCACGAGAGCTTGAAATCCTGGACCCTTCAAATGGTTATGAAGGGTTTATTATATAGGAATTGGTGATGATATGAATGGCTGAGATCAATCCCAGAGATGGGGAGATAAACGGTTGAGATCAAAAGGAACATGAGAGGTCCTCAGTAAACTCCACCTCTTTATTTTGTAAAGAAGAGATAGAGTTTGGTTAACTGAAGAGCTTATTATGAGTTGCCTTTTTGAACTGAAGAGGTGGGTGAAGTTACCCATGTAGACTGGAGAGATGGGTGGAGTAACCCATGTGATGTAATTGGAGTTATCTCTTTGAAGATAAATGAATATTTAATTCA